>CM044370.1:2952529-2996225 GCA_024294585.1 Vipera latastei
TTAATTTTTTATTTTTATTTTTGGAGAAGTCCAAACGGCAAGCAGCAGCTTCCAGATTTGGCTCAGAGAAAGGGACAGATCGGTAAGTCACTTTCTGAGGGCATGAAGATTTGAACCTGGGTCTCCCAAATAGTCTTGACTCTGCACAGGTAGACCTACAACCCACAGCAGAGGGCCAAAATTTCTGGTTGCTAAGTGAGACAGTTGTTAAGTGAGGTTTTTTTCCCCCGCCCCATTTTACAACCTTTCTTGGCACGAGCGAACCGCCGCAGTTGTTACAGGAGTGACACGGTTGTAAAGCGAATCTGGTTTTCCCATTGACTTGGCTTAGTCAGAAGGTCGCAAAAAAGGGGATCACGTGACCACCACCCCCCAGGGACGCCGCAGCCATCATAAATACGAGTCAGTTTGTCTGAATTTGGCTCACGTGAGCCTGGGGATGCTGCAGCCGTTCACTTACGTGTGAAAAAAACAAAACAAAACGGTCGCAGGTCCCTTTTTTCAGCGGTGTTGTAATTTCGAACAGCCACTAAACAAAAGAGAGTTGAACGGAAATTTTGCCCAAGCAAAGAATACAACTCTTGTAGGAGTGCAGAACGTGTACACTGGACACCTCCGGGGTCCCTTCCAACCGCGCCAAGGTGCCCTAAGCTTCGAAACTGGAAGTCGTTGCTTGCCCTCCCCGTGGATCTGAAGCCACTGTGTTAGTTGTATAAGGCGGAGAAAAACCTGTGCTTGTTATTAAAAGTGGTTAGAATATTGGATTAAGATTAAAAAGGCTGCAATTTGATCGGTGCTGTTCACTGGTCACCTTAAAGCAGAGGCCCACAACCTTTTGGGCACCGGGGACCCCTTGGTTCCGTGGAGAGAGGTTTTTTTTTCCGCGGACCAGAGGGTGCGTGGTTTTGTGTGCTGCCTGCATCTCGCGGATGGGGCTTTGCTTGTTTGTGCGGACCGGTTGGCTGGCACGCCGTGGCCCGCTACTGGTCCATGGAGCAGGGATTGGGGACCCCTGCCTTAAAAGGACTACTGGGTCATTTTCAGCCCACCTTAATTTACAAAGTGGTTGTGAGAACGAATTGAAGCGAGAGGCTGAGATTTATTTGGCTGGCTCCTTCCTGGAAACTCTTTATCTCGTAAGCTCTGTGGCAAGCGCCGTGCAAAAAAAAATAAAAATTAAAAACTGGCCCACCTTACAAGAAGGCTGGCTTTGCGTGGCTGAAGTGCTTTATAAACACTTTGAAATGAGATGGAAATGCATTCCTCCCTTTTGTAAACGTTACAGCGACTTGTTTTTTCAAAGGCAAAAAAAAAGAAAAAAGAGAGAGAAGGGAGGGTGAGGAACAGAGACGGAAAAAGCGAACTGCTAGGGTAGCTGGGGCTGCCTTTAAAAATCCCCCAAAGGCTTAAAAGAACAGTTGCATACCTTCAGAAGGGGAAGACGGTCATGAGTCCTCATGGAATTGCAACTGGGAGTACCAATATCACAGTAATTTGTAAAAAAAAAAAAAAGAGAGAGAGAGGTCGGAGAAGTAAGTGCTCAAACAAAGCTCCCCTTTGAGGGTGCAGATCGCCCAGCAAAATTGTTCTCTTGATCTTAGGGAGATAAGAGCTCAGATTTCCATACAAAGGCGTTTCCTCCCTTTTCAACTTGACTGAGAAGGCAAGGCCTAATCTCATGGGAACAGATCCCAAACACCTCTCTTTGATCCAACTGGCATTCGTGTCAGTGGATTTCCATGTTCAGGCCTCTCCAGAGAGTTAGTTGCCCTTGCTCTCTAGCCTTAGCTTCTCCTAAGCCAACGAAGACTACGGTCCTTCCCAGTCGCAATGTGTGGCGGTGAAAGTTGGACCCTAAGAAAGGCTGAGCGCCAAAGAATGGAGGCCTTCAAACTACGGTGCTGGAGAAGACTCCTGCGAGTCCCTTGGACTGCAAGGCGATCAAACCGGTCAGTCCTAGAGGAGATCAACCCTGACTGCTCTTTAGAAGGCCAGATCCTGAAGCTAAAACTCAAATACTTTGGCCACCTCATGAGAAGGAAGGACTCACTGGAGAAGAGCCTCACGCTGGGAAAGGTTGAGGGCAATAGAAGAAGGGGACGACGGAGAATGAGGTGGCTGGATGGAGTCACCGAAGCCGTAGGCGTGAGCCTAAATGGACTCCAGAAGATGGTAGAGGACAGGAAGGCCTTGAGGAACGTCGTCCATGGGGTTGCGATGGGTCGGACATGACTTTCCAGCGAAGAAGAAGAAGGAGAAGAAGAAGAAGAAGAAGAAGAAGAAGAAGAAGAAGAAGAAGAAGAAGAAGAAGAAGAAGAAGAAGAAGAAGAAGAAGAAGAAGAAGAAGAAGAAGAAGAAAGATTGAGGGCAAGAGAAGAAGGGGGACGACGGAGAATGAGGTGGCTGGATGGAGTCACTGAAGCAGGAGGCGTGAGCCTAAATGGGACTCCAGAAGATGGTAGAGGACAGGAAGGCCTGGAGGAACGTCGTCCATGGGGTCGCGATGGGTCAGACACGACTTTGCAGCTAACAACAACAACAACAAGCAGATGTGTTAGGTGTGCAATTCCTTGGGACACTCCTGGGGTATCTATCATCCCTCGGTACCTCTGCACCAGGCTTGGAAAAGTCAATGCAGACTTTTTCCCACCACCCTTTGGGGTAGGCAAGGGAGCACGGGTGGATAGATAGATCCCAATGTGCCAGCTTTCACTTATGGAGTTTTTTAAGGGATCCTTCTCCTTTTTATACTTGCGCGAGTGTGCTATTGGTTATGGAGCCAGGATGACATTTTTGCCTGGAGGAGGATGCTGAGTCAAGTGACTCGAAGAGCATCTGCAGCAGGAAAAAAAAATATGTAGGAGAAGACAAACCTTCTCGTGGTTCGGAGGCCCCCCCAAAAAAGCAAGAGCCTAGAGTAGTTTGACGAGATGGGCAGCTGTGGGAAATCAAATTCAATCAATCAATAAAATAAAAAAAAGGTAGGGAGGCAGCCTTCCACGATGCCTGTCTGGCTGGATCAAGGATGCTCTGACTTAGTTAACTTCCACACACACACACACACACACACACACACACACGCCCCCCCAAAAAAACGCCATGAGATTAATGGGGCCTCAATTTATTTCACCGGATCAATTGAGGTTAGTGTGCCACTGTCATTTTGAACAGTCACTGAGGGAAAGGCTGTAATTCGAGGATTATCTGTCCTAATAAAAGTACTGGGATCTCAAATCGTGTGCAAGGGAACTATATTGTTTACAAAACCAGTATGTGTGTTTCTGTGTAGGGGCAGAATAGTATAAGAAATTTAATAAATCAAGTCTCCACCCACTTAATTTTCCTCCCTATTTTTGCCATCGCCTCCCCTTTTTTTTTTTGCCATCGCTTTACTATGGCTGCTTCTTCCCCTCCTTATCTCAATTAATGGCTGTGAGCTTTCTCCTCACTGTCTCCCTGCCAAACCCAGCCTTGTAACTCACAAACTCCCACCGCCCGGCATGTTTTTCATAAGCTGCTCCAAGGTTTTTTATCCCGGTCTTCCTCCTTTGTCCCAGGGCTTACACGCCCTTCTAAACAGAAGAGCAGAGTAGGAAGGGACCTTGGAGGTCATCTAGTCCAACCCCCTGCTCAGGCAGGAGACCCTACGCCATTCCCGACGAGTGGCTTATCCGGTCTTTTCTTCAAAGCCTCCTGTGATGGAGAAGGCCACCACTCTTGGGAGGCGAGCCGTTCCGCCGGTTTATTCCGCTCGCTGTCAGGAAGTTTCTCCTGAGTTCCAGGTTGCTTCTCTCCTCGATGAGCTTCCGTCCGTTGCTTCTTGTCCTGCCTTCTGGCGCTTTGGAGAATAGGTGGACCCCCCTCTTCTTTGTGGCAACCCCTGAGATATTGGAACACTGCTATCACATCATCCCGAGTCCTTCTTTTCATTAAACCCCCCCCCCCAAAAAAAACCCTACAACCCCAGTACCTTTAAGATGGCTGACTTCTGCAGGCTGGAGATGATCCAAGTGGCCATATAAGACAGCCAGCACGCTTTATGTATTTTGGCACGGGGCATATAACAGAATATCAGAGAGTGGCAAGGGACCTTGGAGGTCTTCTAGTCCAACCCCCTGCTCAGGCAGGGGACCCTACACCATTCCAGACAAAGGGCTCTCCAATCTCTTCTTAAAAACTTCCAGTCTTGGAGCATGCACCGCTTCTGGAGGCGAGCCGTTCCACTGGTGAATTGTTCTCACCGCCAGGAAGTTTCTCCTGAATTCCAGGTTGCTTCTCTGCTTGGTTAGTTTCCGTTCGTGGCGCCTTGTCCTGCCTTCCGGCGCTTTGGAGAAGAGGTGGAACCCCCCCTACGCTCGCCAGAGGATGTCCTCTCTGGCCGTCGGTCCTGCAGCATCTGGCACCCCAAACTCTCCTCTCTCTGACTTCCCTTCCCTTTTGTCAACGCTCTCGAACGTGCCTCTTGGCAGGTGCCGTCTCCTATTTTCTCCTCTGCCTGGTTGCCCTTGCTCTGGGCTGAGTCATCTGTCTTCCCTAACAGTTCCCTGACCTTGGCCCAGACCCAACCTCTTGGCTCCAGCCAGGCCTTCACCCCGCCAGGCTCCTGGAGAGGCCCAGCGTGAACCAGCGCTTTCCAGGCACTTCAACTCCTCTTTCTCTTTGCCTTTTCCCACCCCTCCCACGGCAAAGAAAGCGAGGAAGGATACCATGGCATCCTTGGCCCTTTTCAATTCCATTTTCCTGGTGAGAGGGTAGCGATTGCTCCAGAGCAGCTGATTCAGGCGGCCTTGTTGCGTCTAGCAAAAACCTTTCGGTGAGTAAGACGGAAATGGCGCGGGGGGGGGGCGTGTACAGTGTGCAGGTGTTCCTCGACTTAACGGCCGCCTCTGGAACTGGAATTTCGGTCACCAAGCAGTGCGTTCATTAACGGCTCGCCACGTGGCCGGAACCCGATTTTACGTCCATTTTTTAACCCTGGTTATTAAAGGGAGTAACGAGCACGTTAAGAGCGTCCAGCTTTGCCAATTGACTTTGCTTGTCGGATGCCATCTGGCTGGGTCAGTAATTGTGGCGACAGGATTGCAACCATCATCTACATGAGCCGGTTGCCAAGCGGCTGGGGCTGCAGTCACGTGACCACAGGCGTGGTGGTGCAGTGGCTGTGACTTCGAGGATGGGGTTGTGTAGGTGACTTTTCTTGAGGCTGTCGTAACTTCGGACCGTTGTTAAATGAGCAGTCGTAACTCAAGGACAACTTGTATGGAGTGATTAGAATCCTGAATAGGGATTGCATTATTGCATTATCTATTCTATTCTATTCTACTCTATTCTGCATTCTATTCTATTCTATTCTATCTATTCTATTCTATTCTATTCTATTCTATTCTATTCTATTCTATTCTATTCTATTCTATTCTATTCTATTCTATTCCATTCCATTCCATTCCATTCCATTCCATTCCATTCCATTCCATATTTATTCTATTCTATTCTATTCTATTCTATTCTATTCTATTCTATTCTATTCTATTCTATTCTATTCTATTCTATTCTATTCTATTCTATTCTATTCTATTCTATTCTATTCCATTCCATTCCATTCCATTCCATTCCATTCCATATTTATTCTATTCTATTCTATTCTATTCTATTCTATTCTATTCTATTCTATTCTATTCTATTCTATTCTATTCTATTCTATTCTATTTCTAATTCTATTCTATTCTAGGGCGTTGGGAGCTGCTCTTATGCACTATTCATTAGAAAGCCAAAAGACATAGAAATAGGGGGATATTTCCAAATTGGTGCAAGTAGAAACAATCAGATGGGGTGTGTGTGTGAAATTGTACCGGTATCTCTCAAGCCGGAACTGTTTCTCTTTGAAGGGGAGAGTTCCATACTCCTAAAGATCTTGACCACCTTTAGTGGATTCTATCGCTTTGTCTTTTAAAAGCCGAAGGAAGATTCCTTCATGGGGAAGGACTTTGTGGCTGGATGAAAAATATTAAAATGCCTAACGCATCAGGAGGGCCCACACGATCCTGCCTTTCCTGAGAAACGTTCCCTGTGAAAATGAAGCTTAACAAGCATCATCAAGGCAACGATTCGTCCAGAAGGATTTAAGGCGTGACGGAGGTCAGGTGGGTCTCTGCCAACAGGTGAAGGGAAAGGAGCTGGCTCTTTCCTAGGAATTTCCTGCCCCTTTGTGTTTCTGCCAAGAAAATTGGGGCTCCTTTGGGTGTGCCCCAAAATTCCCACACGTGCACCTGCCTCACCTGTGTGTCCAAATATCTGCTTCTCTTGCTCTAAAGCCTGTGAACTAATTATTATTATTTCTCTCTCTCTCTCTCTCTCTCTCTCTCTCTCTCTCTCTCTCTCTCTCTCTCTCTCTCTCTCTCTCTCTCTATCTATCTATCTATCTATCTTGCCTGCATAAGTTATGGGCTGGATGCACTAGCTTTGGTTTCCTCCCCCTCTCCATTACATACATTTATATCAAAACAGATAGATAGATAGATAGATAGATAGATAGATAGATAGATAGATAGATAGATAGATGATAGATACAGAGAGAGAGAGAGAGATAGGTAGATAGATAGAGAGAGAGAGAGAGAAAGAGAGAGAGAAAGAGAAAGAGAGAGAAAGAGGAGGCAGGTTGTTCCACTGGTTAATTGTCCTCACTGTCAGGAAGTTTCTCCTTAATTCCAGGTTGCTTCTCTCCTGGATTAGTTTCCACCCGTTGTTTCTTGTCCTGCCTTCTGGTGCTTTGGAGAATAAATTGCCCCCCCCCCCCCGTCCTCTTTTTGGCAACCTCTCAAATACTGGAATATTGCTATCTTGTCCCCCACTAGTTCTTCTATTCTCTAGACTGGCCAGACCAATTCCTGCAGCCGTTCTTCATATCTTTTAGTCTCCAGCTTTTAAATCATCTTAGCTGCTCTTGTTTGCACTTTTTCCAAAAGTCTCAACGTCTTTTTTTTTTTTTTTTGGCAATGTGACCAATGTGACCGGATACAGTTATTCCAGGTGTGGCCTTACTAAGGATTTATACTAGCAGTGCTAATCCTTCACGTGATTCGATTCCGTCCCCTCTCTTTATGCAACCAAGGATTGTATTAGCTTTTCTTGGCTGCGTGTGTTGTAAGGTAGCACAACATTTAAAACAAAAAAGCCAAAAAACCATGCATAGAACTTGTAACCGGGGTTCGCTGTCGGCGTGGTGACATTTCAGACCAGTGAAAAGTCCTTGCAGAAAGGCTTGGGCAGTTGTGTGTCTTCCTGAGTGAAGAAACACAAAAGGTCAGACTAGCCAGGATAAGGGGTAGGCTTCCCTTTTCTGCCATCTGTATTTTATCCCCAGTGTCAAAAGACAAGAGTAGATAAAATTAACTGGAACAAATCATTGGGGGTGGGGGGGTGGGGAGAGGAAAAGCTTCATAAGACTCCTGCTAGCTCATTTCTCTATTAAGAGTAAGCAACACACACATATATACACACACACGCCCCTGCACACATAAACAGAGCCGACGTTCAAACAATAGCCCTGTCACATCTGGCTTGGGCGCCACTTGCAGGAACAAGGAAGAGCGATTCGGTGGAAGGGGGAGAGGGAAATGAAGAGCAGATGTTGCAGCAAGGGATATAGCCGCGGACTAGAACCACGCACGGAGACATAAATAAAACTGGCTTTTCCCAACACGATGCCCTCACGGGCCTCCTCGCTCCAGGTAGCCCGGTCAAGGCTGAAAATGCAAGACCTCCGGCGTGCGTCCAGTTGGGAAAACCAGTTTTTAGGTGAATCAATGGCCGGTAAGATTCAGTGACAACAGATCCATAGAGATTGATTGTCTTGTCATCCCTAGGAGAGCCTCTGCTTTGTCGTGGGAAAACTTAACTCCTTGGCACGTCCTTGAAGCAGGCTTAGGCCTGGAGTACAAGACTTGTTTCCCCTGGTCAAGCAAGAGTCTCACGCTGGAGAAATTGACTCCCAATGTTTCCGCCGCCCGCAGCTCATCTTTCAGCTTTTCCGGGCAAAGGGAGGAATGGGGTCTTCCTTCCTTTTGAGTTATTTCCTAGGGGCCAAGTCGGCCTTTGGTTACCCTGGGATGGGGATCGCGGTCGTGCATTGCTTCTCATAACGTTGACGAGACGCCCTCGCTCGCTGATCAACCCCAGAGTAACACACCCCTGGTGCAGTGGCGCTCTCCTCTCCGCTGAGCAAGGACTGCTGGTGGAGGTGGTGGTGGGGCTTCCTCACTTGGGACAACTTCTGAATTGGAAGAAGAAACTTGCTTTTGGGCCTGGCCGGATCAGGCAAGGTCGGCCAAGGTGCCATTCCGATGTCCATTTGGGATCACCCTTGACCTCTTCCCTCCTTAGCCGGGGAGGCGTTCCCGAGGTCCGAAAAGCAGCCGCCTTCTCTTGTGCCTCCGGAGTAAGGCAAGCGTCGTGCCTTGACTCCCGTCTCTTGGGGGGGGGGAGCCCTGGGAGGTTGCTCTCTTGAGTGTACAGGAGTTCAGGTAGACGGGGGCTGAATCAGATGCACTGGCCGGTCTGGCACGCTAAAGAGGGCCTCCTGGCTAGCAAGGATGACGGGTGTCTTCTTCCCGCGTAGGTTGGGTGGGAGAAGCCAGGCTGGGCCGAGCTGCCAGCTGGAAATAGGTCAGCTTGGGAAGAGACCCTCAATGTTGTGGCTGGCTGGAAGATCTCCGAGAACTGTGGAGTGTGTGTGTGTGGGGTGTGTGTGTGTGTGTGTGTGTGTGTGTGTGTGTGAAATGGCCCTTGAGTTGGAAGCGCTGCTGGAAGCCAAGGCTAGTTCTGCTGATGAGGTCCCTTCTCCTGCAAGCGACTCGTAAAATATGGCTCAAATTTTCATTACGGGCTCTATTGATTATCTTTGGGGACAGATGAATTATGGGGGACATTAAATTAAAGGAAGAAAGGGAAATATTTGAATGGGTTTGGGAGGTTGATGCACGGGTGGGGTGGGGTGCAGCCCCCCAGCCCTGGCACGAGGCTCTGGCACTCGAGGCTCTGAAGGATGGACAACACACACACACACACACACACACACACCAGCCTGTGCCTGTTCTCTCCTGTTGTGCTTCTGCCAAGGGCCAGCCATGTTCAGGGGCCTTGCTGAGGAAGAGAAAACCATGAGGAGCTGTGGAGGGCCAGTTTTTCAACCTGGAGTTATACACTGAGCTTTCGGATGGTTAGCCGGTTGGATTTTGCAGCTACGTGAACTAGAAGTGAATTAAAACAGAATAGGAATAGAATAATTAGTGATAAGAATAGAATAGAATAGAATAGAATAGAATAGAATAGAATAGAATAGAATAGAATAGAATAGAATAGAATAGAATAGAATAGAATAGAATAGAATAGAATAGAATAGAATGAATGGAGAATAGAATAGAATAGAATAGAATAGAATAGAATAGAATAGAATAGAATAGAATAGAATAGAATAGAATAGAATAGAATAGAATAGAATAATAGAAGGAATGGAGAATAGAATAGAAATACAGAATAGAATAGAAATACAGAATAGAATAGAAATACAGAATAGAATAGAATAGAGTAGAGTAGAGTAGAATAGAATAGAATAATAGAAGGAATGAAGAATAGAATAGAATAGAATAGAATAGAATAGAATAGAATAGAATAGAATAGAATAGAATAGAATAGAATAGAATAGAATAGAACAGAATAGAATAGAATAATAGAAGGAATGAAGAAGAGAATAGAAATACAGAATAGAATAGAACAGAACAGAACAGAACAGAATAGAATAGAAATACAGAACAGAATAGAATAGAAATACAGAACAGAATAGAATAGAAATACAGAATAGAATAGAGTAGAACAGCACAGCACAGCACAGAACAGAACCTTGGAGGTAGCCACTTCCAAAAGTCCAGGTGAGGGAGAGGATTTACAGTCAGCTTTTTTCCTACTTTTCCTTTGAAACCCAGTAACTGATTTTTAAAAAGGTGCCTTTCCCCCCTCGTCTCTGTGCTTGTGTTTTTTTGAGTTTGAGTTTTCTTGGTTGAGTTGAGCTGGCAGCTGCTTCTTCTTTGGAACTTCGTATTGCTTTTGTGAGGTTGAGAAGGAAGGCGGCCCTGGATCCCTGTCTGCCTTGCGAGGTGCCAAGCACCGTCTTTTGAAAACCAGCTTTTTCCCATCCCACGTGCGCCCTGCTCCAAGATGTTTAAAAACGCCTTTTTTTTTAAAAAAAAAAAATTTAAAGACATTGTTGATATTTCAATTGTCTCCCATCCTGTTTGGGTTTCGTTACCAAGGAAGTTGTGTTGCTTCATCTCTTCCCGCTTGTGGCTGCCTCTTCCACTACAGGCCTGTTTGAAAGGCATCAGTCCCAGCAGACGATTACTTCTATCTGCGTCTGTCTGTCTGTCTCAGCAAACCCAGTTCACTTTTCTTCACCGAAGGAAGTTGACGGGGTGTTTGTGAAATGCTAACACAAGGAAGGGCAGACCAGTTTCTTTGTTGTTCACGTGACATGTGTTCGTGGTGAAGCTCTTTCTGATCCAGATTATGTACAGGTCCTGTGTACTGTTATTTTAGAAGAACTGTAAATGTGCTTTTAAATTGGGCAATTCCCCCCCACCATCAGGCACTTTAAATGTATCTTTCCCTAAACTTTGTTTGTGACCTTCCTTCCTTCCTTCCTTCCTTCCTTCCTTCCTTCCTTCCTTCCTTCCTTCCTTCCTCTTTTCCCTCATATCATCTTCCTTCCTTCCCATCCCTTCCTTCCTTCCTTCCTTCCTTCCTTCCTTCCTTCCTTCCTTCCTTCCTTCCTTCCTTCCTTCCTTCCTCTTTTCCCTCATATCATCTTCCTTCCTTCCCATCCCATCCCATCCCATCCCATCCCATCCCATCCCATCCCATCCCATCTCTCCTTCCTTCCTTCCTTCCTTCCTTCCTTCCTTCCTTCCTTCCTTCCTTCCTTCCTTTTCCTTCCTTCCTCTTTTCCTTAAATCATTTTCCTTCCTTCCCTCCTTCCATTGATCCCATCCTATCCCTCCTTCCTCCCTCCCTCTCTTCCATTGATTTCCTTCCTTCCTTCCTTTTCCTTCCTTCCTCTTTTCCTTAAATCATTTTCCTTCCTTCCCTCCTTCCATTGATCCCATCCTATCCCCTCCTCCCTCCTTCCTCCTCCCTCTCTTCCATTGATTTCCTTCCTTCCTTCCTTCCTTCTTCCTTCCTTCCTTCCTTCCTTCCTTCCTCCCCTCCCTCCCTCCCTCCCTTCCTTCCTCCCTCCCTCCCTCCCTCCCTCCCTCCCTCCCCTCCCTCTTTTCCCTTATATCATCTTCCTTCCTTCCCATCCCCTTCCTTCCTTCCTTCCTTCCTTCCTTCCTTCCTTCCTTCCTTCCTTCCTTCCTTCCTTCCTTCCTTTTCCTTCCTTCCTCTTTTCCTTAAATCATTTTCCTTCCTTCCCTCCTTCCATTGATCCCATCCCATCCTCTTCCTCCTCCTCCCTCTCTTCCATTGATTTCCTTCCTTCCTTCCTTCCTTCCTTCCTTCCTTCCTTCCTTCCTTCCTTCCTTCCTTCCTTCCTTCCTTCCTTCGTTAATTCCTATCTAACCAGCCTACTGTGGCAAACCATGTCAGTACCCCAAGGAAGTTCCAGTTACATGGCGCAAATGCTGCAATTCCTTGCCTGCCTGAATTCTAATTTAAACGCCCCGAAGAGCACGCGTGCTTCTCACCTGGCGGTGCGCAGAGAGTTTGGCCCTTGCGAGGATCGCCCATGTTCACCGCTGGGCTCAAGGCCGCCTAGCGCAAGTCTGTGGCTGACCTGCGGCCGGTTCATCGCTAGCCAAGTGGTCACCCGAGGCCCGCAGGCAGACCAGGGTTACACGGCTTCTTCTCCACCAGACATTATTCCAGGGGAGCCAACGAGGGCTTCAAGAGGACATGTGTGAACTTCTGACGTCTCTGATGAAACAATTAGCTGTCCGAAGGCTGGAGGGATCTCTTAATTAGGGCACACCGCTTTGATCCCAAAGAGAAAGAGAGAGAGAGAGAGAGAGAGAGAGAGGCTGTGTTTTTTGGTAACTCTTTTCCAAGTGTTGTGTTTACACTGCTCCGCGTCTACTCCCTTGCCATTCTTGGTGACTCTTTTCAAAAATAATCATAATAAAATGTTCCGCAAAGCTTCTGTTTTCACCTGGGCTAACTCAAAGGCTGCCCGTTTCCATGGCTGCTCCGTCTCCCTGTGGCAACACGCCCTTTTTTGTGTAGGCAAACTGATCGTTGTTAGACATTTTTTTTCTTTTCTTTTCTTTTTTCTTTCCTCCGTAAACTTCTCCACATTGAAGCAGCAATAGGGATGGATTGGAAAGGGAAGTCAACGTGGATGGCGCCGAGGGCGGGGTGAACAGTTTGGCCCTATCCTGATCTGAAATGTATGTTGGAAACAACTTTTCCTTTGGAGGTGATTTTTTATTTTTTGCCTGTCAAGAAAACTTACTTTATCAGTAGCTCAGAAAGTTGCGATTTCTGAGGAAAAGGATCCTGGTTATTGGACACGGTTGGGATTGAGCTTTCCTTGAAGGATCAAGATCTTGACTTGCTTGACTCGCAACCGCTCACTTAGAGCTGGATGGTGTGTTGTGAACGAGGATGTAACTCAGGGCCAGCTTCTGACTTAGCCTTTTTACTAGCCTGCATTCCAGATAAATAGGATTGCTACTACTCCTGTTATGCTGAACCACAACCTGAATTGTGGGTTACTTTTTAGCTTCCAAAACTCTTCCTGCTGGGGATGGATATTGTAGTACATGACCCTTGCAATACTGTTGAACTGCCACTGCCATCAGCCTTAAAAGGGGCACAGAGAGTTGCAGTTCAGTCATATTGAAAAGACCACATCTCTGTGTGTGTGTGTGTGTGTGTGTGTGTCTGTCTGGTCCTGTCTCTCTTTCCCTCCCTTCCTCTCCTTCCTTCCTTCCTTCCTTCCTTCCTTCCTTCCTTCCTTCCTTCCTTCCTTCCTTCCTGTCTTTCTTTCTTCTCTTTCTTTCTTTCTTCTCTTTCTTTCTTTCTTCTTCTTTCTTTCTTTCTTTCTTTCTTTCTTCTTCTTTCTTTCTTTCTTTCTTTCTTTCTTTCTTTCTTTCTTCCTTCCTTCCTTCCTTCCTTCCTTCCTTCCTTCCTTCCTTCCTTCCTTCCTTTCTTTCTTTCTTTCTTTCTTTCTTTCTTTCTTTCTTTCTTTCTTTCCCACCTAAGTCTATCTGGATGGGTTAGAATTGTGGGGTTTTTTTAAAAAAAAAAAACAGACTTTTTTTTTCTACAAGCTTATTATATATTTTTTTTTCCAACAACCTTTGAGTTATTTAACTGCTTTCTCAACGGGGAAACTCCCACCGATGGCGGTTTTTTCCCCCCTCCTTCTAGCCCACCGCTATTTTCTGAACGCAGATATGATGCTTTAGTTGAGTTTTTCTTGAAGAGCTATTTTGAATCTGAGCAAAAATTGGTGCCCTCAGCCGGGGGCCAGGTATGAGATAAATTGTGCTTACAGGTCAGAGACCTCCAGTTGCCTGCTCTTGAATGGCAACGGCTGCGATGGTTCCCTTTTGTGGAGAGTGTTAAAAGTTTGAGTTGCGGGTCCGTCCATGCAAAACATAAGCACTCCCCGCCGCAAATAAGATGATCAGTGCTCAGCTCTTCAATGGAAGGGGAGAGTCATTTAGTAACTGGGAAGACCTTGTTCTCAATGAGCTTCTTTCACACTTTCTTCTTGATCTTTACGATGGATTGCAGAGCTAACTACGGGCAGGACTCCTCTCACTTGACAATTCTTCTGCTACTACACCTCAGCAATCTGGGATACGTTTGCCAATGTCACTGTGAGCAACGTTGGCGGTTTTACCCACTCAGGACCTCTCCGTTTTTCTTCTGTAATGGCTTTCTTTGAGACAGCTGCGTTTTGCTTTTCTGGATTTTCTTTGGAACGTGGAGGATGGATGGATGGATGGATGCTTCGTTTTGCTCTGGCTTTCCACATGTCAGCCATTTTGAAATCTTCTTTTCAGATATAACATAACATAATTCAAAGTTTTAAACCAAGCCATGGGAACCTTTCTTTGAGACAGCTGCGTTTTGCTTTTCTGGATTTTCTTTGGAACGTGGAGGATGGATGGATGGATGCTTCATTTTGCTCTGGCTTTCCATATGTCAGCCATTTTGAAATCTTCTTTTCAGATATAACATAACATAATTCAAAGTTTTAAACCAAGCCATGGGAACCTACTATGTTCCTATAGAGGTCAAACACCTTCTCATAGGTGGTTCCTAGAACGTTTTGCTGGCTCCTAAATTTTTTCTGCATATCTGTTGCAAACGTCTCTTAGGGAGTGGAGCTGGCACAGATGCCTGTTGATTTAAATATTTACCAATACTCGCTGTGTTTTTTTCCCTTTTTATTAATTGTGTATATATTTGCTATGCATGTATCCCATAAAAATACCTGCTGTTTTGGGCGTACCCCATTTTGCAGGGTACATGAGATCATGTTGTAAAAATGCAGTGAAAAACACTTTCGTGCCACAACACATCAAATGGGATTTTGTAGTAAGGTGAAGATATGTATTTTTTTTTTCCACAATATATGCTGAGCACAACATATTTTTTTTCTGTCTGCCAAAAAAAAAAAAGTTAAATATTTCATTTTGTAGTGAGGGCTCAACCTGTTCTTTTCAGGGGAAAAAAAAAAATTCCTTAGTGTTATTTTTCTGCTGTGGAGAATCTTCCAAAGACATCGCTAACTTGGTTTCCCAAAACGTATAAATTCTATGCTTTTTTAAAAAAAAACAACAACCTTCCAATAACGTATACAGAATTAGAAGGGACCTTGGAGGTCATCTAGTCCGACCCCCTGCTCAAGCAGGAGACCCTACACCATTTCAGATCTCTTCTGTAGAAACCTCCAGTGTTGGAGCACCCACAA
The DNA here is from genome assembly GCA_024294585.1 of Vipera latastei. Classification (NCBI taxonomy): domain Eukaryota; kingdom Metazoa; phylum Chordata; class Lepidosauria; order Squamata; family Viperidae; genus Vipera; species Vipera latastei. The sequence continues at coordinate 2,967,501 of CM044370.1, forward strand.
CTTCTGGAGTCAAGTTGCTCCACTGATCAATTGTTCTCGCTGTTAAGAAATTTCTCCTTATTCTAGGTTGCTTCTCTCCTTGATTAGTTCCCATCCATTGCTTCTTCTCATGCCTTCAAGCGCTTTGGAAAATAGATTGACTCCTTCTACTCTGTGGCAGCCCCTCAAATATTGGAAGACTGCTATCATGTCCCCTTCTTTTTCACCAGACTAAAGATAAAGGTAAAGGTTCCCCCACACATGCGTGCTAGTCGTTTCCGACTCTAGGGGCCGGTGCTCATCTCCGTTTCAAAGCCGAAGAGCCAGCGCTTGTCCGAGGACGTTTCTGTGGTCATGTGGCCGGCATGACTAGACGCCAAAGGCGCACGGAACGCTGTTACTTTCCCACCGTAGTGGTCCCTATTTTTCTACTTGCATTTTTACGTGCTTTCGAACTGCTAGGTTGGCAGAAGCTGGGACGCGTAACAGGCGCTCACTCTGTTACGTGGCACTCGAGATTCGACCCGCCAAACTGCCGACCATCTGATCGACAAGCTCAGCGTCCTAACCCACTGAGACTAGACAGACCCAATTCCTGCCACCGCTCTTGAGAGGTTTTAGCCTCCCACCCCCTAATCATCTTTGTTGCTCTTCTCTGCACTCTTTCTAGAGCTTCGGCATCTTTCTTACGTTGTGGTAACCAAAACTGGGTGCAGTATTCCAAGTGGGGCCTTTACTAAAACCTTATCGTATCAACCCTTCTCGTGGTCTTGATTCTACCCCTCTGTCAATGTAGCCTAGGGTTGCATTGACTTTTTTGGGCGGCCGCCGTATCTACTGTCTGTTTGAAAGTAGCATTTCCCCCCCCCAAAGATAACTAAGGCAATGTGACCAAGAAACCGTGGGAGGAGGCAGTAAAGTATCTTTTTAAAAACATCTCTGCTTGTGTCGTCAAGACACATTGAGGCAGCGAGTTCCATACGTGAGCCAACCACCATGCCTTCTTTCATCAATCCTGCCTCTCCTGGCTATTAGTTTAACTGGAGTTCTTCTAGGAACAGGACAGGAAGAATCTTTTATAACTCTATGCTTTCTTAAACATTTGAAATACCATCGTTTCCCCTCCCCTTCCATACATCCACTAACTAACTAACTAACTAACTAACTTCTAGGAGAGGTTTGACTGACAATTGCCTTTTCTGGACCTGGGAATTCTCTTGTGATTAAATGAATGCCTCCGCCCCAAAAAAGGGTCTCGAGATAGCTTCGTCCGGAAGCCATCCTCAAACCCGTGGAGTTCACCTTCCAACCTTATTTTCTCTGAGTTTAGAAGTGGAACGGAGTTGCAGTCGTAGTTTTAGTGGTGTGGGGGGGAAACCCTTCAGACGTTCCTTCCACCGGAGACCAATGGAAGCCGTGAATTTGGCAATAGGGTGGAAACATTTTTCATACCGAAGAACAAGTGCGAATGTCGAGCGACTGCTTTCTGCAGAGGACCGTGAAGGGCTGAGGGTTTGGGAAAGGGCCAAAACCCCTCCAGAGAATTCTCACTCTCGCTTAGAAGCAGCCACAGACGGCAGCTCATTGCTCCACGATTTTATAAGTTCAATCTTCCTTTCTCTGAGACTTTCTTTCCCCCCCCCCACACACACACACCCAGGTCTTAGCCACACTCTCAAGAGGATGTACTAAGCAGATTCAGGCATTGTGTCGTCCAAAAAAAAGGGACCACTGGAAAACAAGCAGAAGGTACAGACAAGCTGAGGTTGTGGGTTTCGGAGGCTGAAAAATTCCCTGTGAGGAATTCAGTGGAATTTCCCAGAATAAACCAACCTGGCAGGATTGTCGAACGAGATGACGTTGCGCAGAAACAATTTTTGGCAGATCCTACCTGCTGATTTGATTATTCAACAAGGGCATCTTTGTGCGTGGTTTCGTACTATCAGCTAGTGTCAAAATCGGGAGATTTGGTCTCTTTGGGGGAAATAAATATGGTGAAATTGGAACTCGTTTCCCGAAATTGGAAATATGTTTCCCAGTCACCTAGCCTGCGTAGGAAGGATTCCGACAGAATTGCTCAACGGCTTCAGCGTTTGCCACCCTCCTGTTTGATCAGTTATTACTTTTCTATTTCTTTACTTTTGTTGCTGTAATCATTGCAAAACGTTACTGCTTTTTTGGGAAGGCTCCAGGACTCCAGGGCCCTTATTGCACTGCACTCAGCTTTGGAAAAATGGGTCACAAACGTTGGGTTTGAGCAGGAGGGTGATAAAGATCTCAGTGTGGCTTGACATTTATTAAGAGATAGGCAAGGGATTAAATGCTGTTTTTCCATAGGTTTTTACTTGTTTATGGCGCAGAATGACGGTTGCGAATGCATAGATTTTCACACCCCAATCTTTGGCTTTTCTCTGAACTGGGCAGGTATTGATGGGTATGGATTTTTCAAATAATAATAATAATTATTATATATATATATATAATACAGTAATCTGTGTTGATGATGACAGCAGGAGATAAGTTTTGAGATAAGAAATACTTTTATCTGCTTTCCTGAAGTGGCCAGCTATTCTTCAGGGCAGGGGGAAAACTTGCAATTAACCATCAGGTAAGATGAGTTTTCCAACTCTTTATAAGGGACGCAGTGGCTCAGTGGGTTAGGATGCTGAGCTTGTCGATCAGAAGGTCGGCAGTTTGGCGGGTCGAATCCCGAGTGCCGCGTAGCAGAGTGAGCGCCTGTTACTCATCCCAGCTTCTGCCAACCTAGCAGTTCGAAAGCACGTAAAAATGCAAGTAGAAAAATAGGGACCGCTCCGGTGGGAAGGGAACAGCGTTCCGTGCGCCTTTGCTGTCTAGTCATGCCGGCCACATGACCACGGAGACGTCCTCGGACAAGCGCTGGCTCTTCGGCTTTGAAACGGAGATGAACGCCGGCCCCTAGAGTCGGAAACGACTAGCACGCGTGTGCGGGAGAACCTTTACCTTTACCTTTAAGATGAGTTTTGAAGGCTGTTCCTTTTATAGCCTATAGGCTGCTTCCGTGGGACTCCAGTTTTAGGGCACAGATCCTGAAGGCTACGTTTTCTCACCAAGTAAATAAGTGCCCTGCATTTCCTGGTCCCACTGAACGCTGTGCGTAAACAGGCGATAATCCAGAAGCAGAACCTCTGCCCTTTCAGACTGAGTGTGCAAAAGCTCCAGCGACGGCTGTTTGAGACCCAGAAGAATCTCGGCCAGTCAGAACAGACTCGGCTAGATGGTCAGATAGCTTGATTTGGCATCAACTTGCTTCCTGCAAGCGGCAACCATCCCTTTCCTGCACGGATTAAGTTCCAGGAACTCTTTTAAGTTTTGAAGTTAAGCATCTTTTTTTTTTTTTTACACCAAACGTGAAAGGATTATTTTAATTCCCTTTCTTTCTTTCCAGGTGCGCGTTAGGCAACAAACCCCAAAACTAGGCCTTTCCAGCTGATGCTTTCTACCAGGTTAAGCATCCTTGATGTAGTTTTAGATACAGTGCATTTTAATTGAAACCCCACCCCCACCCACCCACCCCCCGGCCTCCTTTGCAGGCTTGTTCTGAAGACAAGAAATCAGCGAACGTAGGGACCTCCGACCGTGTAAAAATCCGAACACTTAACTCGTAATGCGGGCCTTTTTAAAAAGTTATAATCTGTCTTCTTGCGGCTTAATCTTCGCCTCTCCAAATTGTAGCTGGTTTGATTGGAGATCGGTCCTTCTTTTTACGTTTTATCTTCCCTCCCCCCCCCCACCCCCGATAGGACCTTTTGAATTTCTTGGGGGTTTTGTGTTTTTTTTTTGTTTGTTAGTTTTGGTAAAATGCCATGCTATTTATTATTTTGCAACCTGAGACTTTAAATCTGTCAAAATGGGGTTCCTCTGCTATACTTCACAACGGAAGTGAAGTTGCCTTGAAACCTTTTGTGGATGATGCTCGTGAATCTTTTTCCAATAGCTGATGATCACCAGAGGATTTCACCAGTCCATATCCGTTCGATACGTCATATATAGCCAAATTTACAACCTTTTGGTGGAATATAGATGGCTTAGGGGGGGGGGGAAACTTCCTGATTTACTGCTTGTTAGGAGTTATTCCCTTGAGCGGATTCCTTTTTAATTTTCTTTTTTTTTTCCCTTTACCATACGTAACTAAGCAAATGGATGTACATATATGAGGTTACTTGTAGACTGAAAAGTCCCTGTTTTGTGTTTATTTTCGAGAGCGTACAATTCAATTTCTATTGTGGGATCATTAGTTCCCAGGAAATTTGATTTTTATCATCTTTATCTGGAAGGCGTTTCCATCATTCAATATCAAAACAAAAACCCAACCAGCCTGCCAGTGTTTACGCCTTCAGAGCGCAATGTTCTTCACACGGGTTTTTTTTTTTTTTTAGAGGGGGATGTTCCATATTTTACTGCTTCGGATCTGCCGAGCAAATTTGTAGACTTTTGTTGTCGAGAATAGATTTCACACATGTCCGCAGACATGCGGATGTTGTTGGCAAGGTTCCCCACGTCAGAGGCAGAGGTTCTGAAAGCTTTTGATTAAAAAAACTTTTCTGCCACATGTGTTAAAGCATTCATTAGGAGGGGTGATGGGGAACGTCACCTTGCAGCCAGCACCTTCACCCAGAGCTTTAACTCTTGTGGCGAAACATTCAGAGAGATAGATATTCGTGGCTTCACGAAAAGGTAAGCCCAATATGCGGACGTTCGGATAAGAATTATTTTGCCAAAAGGGCTAAGCACCTTCGTCATAATATTTTTATTTTTATTTTATTTATTTTAATCCCATTTATATCCCGCCCTTCTCCGAAGACTCAGGGCGGCTTACAATCTAAGAAGCACAAATCAATGTGCTTAGCAATAGCCTTCATTCTATGTATATGCCTGCTTATTAGGGCTTTCACCTCCCCCAGGCGGCATTATTACAAAGTCAGCTTATTGCCCCCCAACAATCTGGGTCCTCATTTTACCTACCTCGGAAGGATGGAAGGCTGAGTCAACCTTGAGCCTGGTGGGACTCGAACCTGCAGTAATTGCAGGCAGCTGGTGTTACTTAAGGAGGCATTAGCCCACTGCTCCACCAAGGCCCTAATAGGTGTTTCTGATTCTTTGATGCTGAAGACAAAGCAGTTAACAAATAAATAATAATAATAATAATAATAATAATAATAATAATAATAATAATAATAATAATAATAATAATAGTACCTGGATTTTTTTTTCTACCGGGTGCATTTGAAACCCAAGTGCTGGAATCGGTGGCCTTTGGGTCTGCAATTGGAAACGTGTTGCCCGTGCGCCACAAATGAGGAACGATCTCGTCCTTCCCATTGCCTCTGGATCTGGGGATCGGAGGCGTAGATCGCTGTCCAAAGTGGCCTTGGGAAAGGCCGTCGGAAACGGCTGACTGACGGCGCTTGGAAGGAAAGACAACAAGTTCAGATGTCAAGCCAGGATTGTTGGGTCCCAAGGACCCAACCAAACACTCCTGGATGGAGAGGAAGAAAGGCTGATGGAAAGAGCCCTGCAAATATTGGAACGGTCCGGGAATGAATTTTGAACTATCTTTTTTTTTTTTTGGGTGAATCAGCATGCCGGACAGTCTGGCGTAGCCCCAGAGTTCTCCATTTCTCCCCACCGTCTGCGGGGAAAAAAGGCTTTCCCGTGGTTTGGCTTCCTCTCTGCAGACTTACATTCATCCTCAATAGCTACAGTAGCTTAATCACAGCGGATAGATAAGCCCAGACAGTAGAAGCCCGCCATAATACCTAGATCAGGGGTCTTCCAACCTGGCCCTTTTATGACTTGGGGACTTCAACTCCCAGAATTCCTCAGCCAGGCACGCGAGCCTGGCTGAGGAATTCTGGGAGTTGAAGTCCCCAAGTCATCCAAGGGCCACGTTGGAAGACCCCTGAGCTAGTGCTTCGGTTGAGAGTCAGTTTTTACCAAGTCAGTTGCTTTCTCAGAAAGACACGATGCCGTTTTTTGTTGTTTTTTTTTAAAATAGTTTGCAAAACCCTGGCAACCTCCCTTATTTTCACTTAGATGGCAATCGGACGAAGAATCAAAGAACGTCAGAAACCGCTCACTGACCATTCCTGAAAATGCTGTTTTCAGCAACAAAGAAAATTCTGTAGGCAGGAAGAGGAGGAGGAGGAGGAGGTGGTGGTGGTAGCTGGGGTTGCCCTTGCCTGATGCCTTGTTTAGGTTCACGAGTGTGCCACTTCAAAACCGCCTTGCCAATCTCCCTTCTGAATATTACCAAGGTGATTTCGTGCCAACCTAACAAATAACCGAACGACAGCTCCTTCCCATTTCAACCAACAGCATTGCTTCCCCCCACACCACCACCACCGCGTTGGCATAAAACTGCTTTGAGCTGGCCTGTTTGTCTCTGCCAGGTGGGGCATGCCCCTCCTAGAACGGCAAGGGGGGGGGGCGCGGTACAGTAAATCCTACTCTTTCACCAGGTTGCTTCCTTAACTATTGTCTGTAGGAAAGACAGAGGCAGCCCAGAGTAAACTTGCTCTTAGTTCTTAGACATTATCTCTGTTTCTCTCTCTCTCTCTCTCTCTTTCCTTCCTTCCTTCCTTCCTTCCTTCCTTCCTTCCTTCCTTCCTTCCTTCCTTCCTTCCTTCCTTCTCTCTCTCTTTCTCTCTCTCTCTCTCTCATTCTCCCTCTCATTCTCTTTCTCTCTCTCTCTTTCTCTTTCTCTTTCTCTCCCTCTCATTCTCTCTCTCTCTCTCTTTCTCTCTCTCTCTCATTCTCTACTATTACCACCACCGCGCCCCCCTCTCCCCAATTTGCTTGAGTGCCCTAAGAAAAGGTGATTTGATCAGCAGATGCCGTATATCGATCAGACACAGGTGAGAAGAGGGACACCTGCTTCAAATATATGATCCCTGCTATCTCCGTGTCAGACGACGTCTGAAGTCTTCAGGCTTGATCAATCACACAGGACAGAAGCTCACTCCTGCAGCTGTGTGGGAACTGGAGCTGATTCATATGTTGCAAACTCCACACCTAAGGAGTTCCTGGGAAACTGTCTTAGGGGGGGGGGAAAGAAAGAAAGAAAGAAAGAAAGAAAGAAAGAAAGAAAGAAAGAAAGAAAGAAAGAAAGAAAGAAAGAAAGAAAGAAAGAAGAAGGAAGGAAGGAAGGAAGGAAAGAAAGAAAGAAAGAAAGAAAGAAAGAAAGAAAGAAAGAAAGAAAGAAAGAAGAAAGAAAGAGAAAGAAAGAGAGAGAGAGAAAGAAAGAGAGAGAAAGAAAGAAAGAGAGAGAGAGAGAGAGAAAGAAAGAGAGAGAGAGAAAGAAAGAAAGAAAGAAAAAGAAAGAGAGAGAGAGAGAAAGAAAGAAAGAAAGAGAGAGAGAGAGAAAGAGAGAGAGAGAAAGAGAGAGAGAGAGAAAGAAAGAAAGAAAGAAAGAGAGAGAGAAAGAGAGAGAGAGAAAGAAAGAAAGAAAGAAAGAAAGAAAGAAAGAAAGAAAGAAAGAAAGAAAGAAAGAAAGAAAGAAAGAAAGAAAGAAAGAAATGGCTTAGCAACGAGCTTCAGAATAATCTAGATCAGGGGTCTTCAGACTTGGCCCTTTGGTGACTTGTGGACTTCAACTCCCAGAATTCCTCAACCAGCATGGCACGCTGGCTGAGGAATTCTGGGAGTTGAAGTCCACACGTCATCCAAAGGGCCAAGTTTGAAGACCCCTGATCTAGATGACACTGTTTTCCAGGGATGACTCTGGCACCAACATCTAACCAACATCAGTTAGTTTGTACCATTGCTCTGATTTGGCTTGAGCTGATAAGGCTATGTCTGTGGAGATTCCATGTTGTGGTTGTCCCACAGGTGCTTTCCCCCCCCTTCAAAAGGCAACTGAACTTTTTCTAGAAGACATTTCGCTTCTCACTCCGAGAAGCTTCTTCAGTTCTGGCTGACTTGACTCAGAACTGAAGAAGCTTCTCGGACGAGAAGCGAAACGTCTTCAAGAAAAAGAAAGAAAATCCGGTTGCCTTTAAAACAAAACAAAACAAAACAAAACACCTCTAGGACCGGTAGGATTATAATTTGAGCTCAGTAGCTTGCAAGCAACAACAACAACAACGGGGCAATATTTCCCATGCTAAAATTCCTTTCGTTCCATTTTCAATTGAATTAGTCCGGTGTCACCTCTGGAAGGGCCTTTTGATTGCCTGTCTTTCGTTTTTGAGCGATCAAGAGCTGCACAAGGACCGCTCCCGGACAAACAGTCTGGCTGGATGACATGATATTTCCAGAGAACCGTTGAAATCCCAAAGGAAAGTTGACTTCCCCAGAGCTACGCGTTAGGCTAATGTTTGGAGCCCGGCGCCAGAACGTTACAGCCAGGAAATCCAGGCTGTTTTAAGGCCGTTGGTGGAATCCTAGGGCAGTTAAACATTGGGAAGTGTTCCCAAGGATGGGTGGGTGTTGTTTTTTTTTTTTGCTCAGGTGCAGCCCACTCGCTATAAGCGGCTATAATGTGGAAACCGTCCCTACGTCCCCTGCCTTAAACTTGGGGCGCCGCTATCCTCCGTTCACATGGAATTAGAAAGAGAAGCGATAGATTGCAACGGGGAAATGGATGAATGCCCCAAACTAACGGCGTCCTCTCGTCGCAACCGGGAGACCCAGGCCTCTGAAACGCTTCCTAGATGTTAACAGGAAGGCCGGGCAACTGGTAGAGCCGTTTCCCTTACTGGTTTTGAAACCAGTTGAAGGACGAGATGGGAACTCTTAAGGCAAAATGCATTTTTGATTCACTTCGGCCGGGGCGGGCTAATTTCAATTATTTATTTTATTTATTTTAATTCCATTTATATCCCGCCCTTCTCCGAAGACTCAGGGCGGTTTACAAGCTTAGCAGTAGCCTTCATTCTATGTATATGCCTGCTTATTAGGGCTACCTTATTAGCTTATTAGCTAATTATTAGCTACCTTGGGGGACTCGAAACGAAGCTACTGCTGTAGCCTTTAATTATCAGTGCATCAGTTGGGATCATTGGAACTTTCCTGTGGGATGGGCAGATGTGGGGGGAGGAAAAAAACCCCACTTTGGGGTTTTTCTTTTTTTTTCAAATTTCACCATGTCGTCTCGTCCCAAATAATAGTCACCTCTTAAGCCCTGTGCTTTATAGGAGTGAGATAAGAAAACAATCTTCCTTTTTTTTCCTTGCCTTTCCTTTTCCCCCCCCCCCTGACGTTTACGTGCACTAAGGCAGAAAATATTTACAAGTTTAAAGCCGAAGCACAAACAGGAAAGACCCTTTTTATTTAAAAAAAAGAAACGAGGATATTCAGAACAGGAATTACCATGGAAACGCATCAATATTTGTTTAAATTCACACAAAAGGAGGTTGCTGGTAGCAGAATTAGGCTTTTAACTGGCTCTTTTACCTATTTCATCCTAATACAATTCTTTACCAAAGATATAATTGTATCACAACTGGAGTCTTTCCAAATTTGAGAAAAGCGCGCACGCACGCACACACACACACACACACTCACAAACACATATATCAGGAGAGTTTTCATGGATTTCAAACTTACAAAAAAATTTTATTTTTACAAGTATTCCAAAATTCAGCAGGTTGTGTCAACCACATCTTGAACAAAGGTGTAGCGCTACTAAAAGTGTAGGCAGTAATAGTAATAATAAGTCTTTATTGATTAGCCCTTTGGGCCATATCCAAGTGCAAAGTTCCAGCCACAAATTGTTACCAAAATTTGATAAAAGCCATTTAAAATGGGAGCTTGATAAAATACAATTTAAAATGGAATTAGGCTGTATTTCACCTTCATTGGTTTCAAGCAGGATGGAGACTTTGTGGTCTGGGATGAGTTTTTTCTAATTCTTTCTAACGTTTCAACATTCACAACTTTTATCCCCTGAGAATTTGCACCGCCTATTATCTCTCCAGGCTAGGGCAGTACAAATTTTTTCTTTCCCCCCCCCCAAAAATGACATCATTTTCTACAGATACAAAAAACTGCCTTTCAGAACTTGAGCCACACCGGGGATTTTGAACTGAGGACCAAGTGAATATCAACGTACAAAGGAAGGAAAATCTCCTGGGTGAAAATCAACGTGATTTAGGAGAGATATTCAGGCCTCTTAACATGTGTCGCAGCCTGAAGATCTTAACTGAACGTGGCCACTGAAGTCTGGAGTTCAGAGGGCAGCCCGCGGGGAAGGCTTCGTTAGCTAATTGCTATTATCTGGATTGCTTCAAACTGTAGATTAAATCCTGGATCCCTCTTCCACTTCTCCTTCCAGGCCGTTCGTCTTGAGCTACTTGAGGTCACTCTTGAGTCCTTGTGCTTGTTCAGACTGGAATTCTAGACAAACCTTTTCCATTTATCCATTTTTGCTTTTAGCAGAATTAAAATTAAAAAAAAATGTGTGTGTATTTGGGCCGACAAGGTGCTCAAAACACTCTCTCTCACTCTCTCTCTCTCTCATATATATATATATATATATATATATATGGGACGCGGTGGCTCAGTGGGTTAGGACGCTGAGCTTGTCGATCGGAAGGTCGGCAGTTTGGCGGGTCGAATCCCGAGTGCCGCATAACAGAGCGAGCGCCTGTTACGCGTCCCAGCTTCTGCCAACCTAGCAGTTCGAAAGCACGTCAAAATGCAAGTAGAAAAATAGGGACCACTACGGTGGGAAGGTAACAGCGTTCCGTGCGCCTTTGGCGTCTAGTCATGCCGGCCACATGACCACGGAGACGTCCTCGGACAAGCGCTGGCTCTTCGGCTTTGAAACGGAGATGAGCACAGTTGCAATGTATGGCAGTGAAAGCTGGACCATAAGAAAGGCTGAGCGCCAAAGAATTGAAGCCTTTGAACTCTGGTGCTGGAGAAGACTCCTGCGAGTTCCTTGGACTGCAAGGCGATCAAACCGGTCAGTCCTAGAGGAGATCAACCCTGACTGCTCTTTAGAAGGCCAGATGCTGAAGCTAAAACTCAAATACTTTGGCCATCTAATGAGAAGGAAGGACTCACTGGAGAAGAGCCTAATGCTGGGAAAGATTGAGGGCAAGAGAAGAAAGGGACGACGGAGAATGAGGTGGCTGGATGGAGTCACTGAAGCAGGAGGCGTGAGCTTAAATGGACTCCAGAAGATGGCAGAGGACAGGAAAGCCTGGAGGAACATTGTCCATAGGGTCGCGATGGGTCGGACACGACTTCGCAACTAACAACAAATATATATATATATATATATATATATCCTGAAAATTATGCTGAACATATGAATGGGTCTCACTCTGAAGTAGTCAGAGCTAAGCCAAGCTATTTGGCTGCCCGAATCCAAGGACAGGCTTGCCTGGCCCACAGCCAAGACAAGGGATTACGGTACTCAGTACTAGCAAGTTGCTCAGCGCTTGTGACAGGACAGGTATCTTCTCGGCCCTCCCTGAAGGCTCCAGATGTCCAGCGTGGGTCATTCCATTGTTCCACCCCTGGTGGCCACCTCTTGGCGCCTGTTTTGGAAGCCATGCCCTCGTAGACTTATAGACCTTTTGCAGGGGGGGGAAACCCCCGAACTTTTGATTTGTGGTTTTGATGATTAGACAATGCTAGGAAAAAAAGAGCTTTCGTGTACTCATAGAGTGAGAGATGGTTATATGCTTGCATTAGCTGCAAAGGGAATTGGAAACTTCTTCCTATTGTGTTTCTTTTTACTTTGTGCACTTTGGCCCCCTCCCTCCCTCCCTCCCTTCCTTCCTCCCTCCCTCCCTCCCTCCCTTCCTTCCTTCCTTCCTTCCTTCCTTCCTTCCTTCCTTCCTTCCTTCTTCCTCTCTTCTCTTCTCTCTTCTCTCATTCTTTTCCTCTCCTCTCCATTCTTTCATTCTCCTTTCATTCTTTTCCTCTCCTCTCCTCTTCTTTCATTTTTTTATTCTCCTTTCATTCTTTTCTTTTCTTTTCTTTTCTTTTCTTTTCTTTTCTTTTCTTTTCTTTTCTTTTCTTTTCTTTTCTTTTCTTTTTTTTCTTTTCTTTTCTTTTTTTTTCTTCTCCTTTCCTGTCCTCTCTTCTCCATCCCATCCCATCCCCTCTTGTTAGTTTTTAAATCTCCTTTTCGAAACTGTTAAGAACATTTACACGTTAAAAAAAGCAGCAGCAACTCCTTGACTCACTGTAAGGACGCCTTCAGCGGCCCCTGTTTCTTCGGATTCATTCCGAAGATGCTTCTGAAGCCCCTAGCGTTCGGAGGGAAATGACTTTGCATGGAGTGGCTAAGGAAGACCCCGGGAAATGGCTGGTGAAGGTGGAGCAGGCAGCAAAAGCCTGCTTTCCATCTCCCTGGCTTTTATATGATGTAAAGATTAGGACATGGAACCGGGTTTCATAACTCTCCTGTTTTTCCCCCTCGTCTTTCTTTCTTCAGAGACAAGAGGCATCGCAACACACCGGGAACCCCCCAGACTTGAGCCGTACCTGAAACGTCTGGAATGGAGTTCGAGTTCGGCAGCCTCCCGGCACAAGGTACCCGCTTGCTTTTCATTCCACGTGTTGCTCGTGACTCAATCGACGTTTTTCTAAGCTGTGGAGATGTTCTTTCAGTTGAGTTTCATGCAGATGCTTTCCCCCAGATGCCCAGAGCTCTGCCCGGGGAACGCATCCTCATGAAGCACAAATGAGGCTTGGATGCTCAAAATATCCACACTTCACGTACACACGGTCCCGTCTGCTCGTTTTGTCCTAGCCTCGACTTACGACCAAGAACGGGGCCCCCCAGAATTTCTACTGCTGGGCGAGACAGCGGGTTGAGGGAGCTTTGCTCCATTTCACGACTTTCCTTGCCACACTTACTAAGCGAATCACGGGCGTTGTGAGAGTCGCAAAAGGGGCACGGGCGACTGTCAGAAATACGCGAAGCGTCTGGATTTTCATCACCTAATTGTGGGACGCTCCAGCGGTCGCAAGTGTGAAAAGTGGCCATACGCCGCTTCTCCAGGGACATTGTAATGCTTGAACGCTCATGAGACGAGCTGAAAAATCAAGGATTACCTAGACATGAATTTATTTCTGTTGGAATGGAGGACTTTTTGTTCTTGGCTGGGTTGGGCATGCATACACCGGGGAGAGAAAAAGCGAGAGAGGCCGGTTTGCAAAACACGACTATGGCCTCGCCTCGCCCTGCGAGATGAGCGGCGTATAAATTTGACAAACAGAAATGGATTAGGTCTCTTTCCCACTCCTGCCACATAAACCATGTGGAAAGATCAGACAAGGTTAAACATAGTCCGCCTGTTGCCTCAAACCATAAGTGTAAAAAATAAATAAATCACTAGTCATTTATTTGAAAATGTTTAGTTCTTCCCTGGTTCGAGAAAGACTGTTATCTGATTGGTGGTGGTGGTGGGAAGTATTCTATACCAAAAGTGAAATTGTGTTATAGAACTTCCTTTCAAAGATATCTTGAGCAGGGGGCTGGACTAGAAGACCTCCAAGGTCCCTTCCAGCTCCTATTCTGTTCTGTTCTGTTCTGTTCTGTTCTGTTCTACTCTACTCTACTTCTCTTCTCTTCTCTTCTCTTCTCTTCTCTTCTCTTCTCTTCTCTTCTCTTCTCTTCTTATTATTTTATTCATAAAACATGAAACTCAGTCAACTGTACACTCAAATTGACTGGCACTATTATATTATTATTATTATTATTATTATTATTATTATTATTATTATTATTATTATTATTATTATTATTATTATTATTATTATTATTAATTCAGTTCCATCTCCCAATGAGGTTTCAGTCCAAAAATCAACACAATGGAGACGAAAGGAGAAGTGAAGGAAGGGGGGACATGTGAAAATTTAAGGTCAATTATAGATAACTCCCAAGAATGGGACTAAGGAATTGTTCCTAGAACTTTGCAAGGAAATGTAATTACAGGGCGGAGGCTTTGTAAATTGGAGATTTCAGTTCTTAACTGCCATGAGGATGTGGCAATACCCATGTCTGTCTAATCTTTGCCTTACCTGATGGTGCACACCCTTTGACCAAGTATGGAGATTGGCTAGCAGTTTGCGGAGGAGGTCATAGCTTGATTAAGGAGAAAGAGAGAGGAAGGAGTCCAGGGATGTATAATCACCCTCATGATAACAAACATATCATGGTTTCTAGAGTCCATCATGATTGAAATTTGGCAACGTATGGTCAAGCTGGGGGTCTGGAGTTGCACGAATTTTCATCAACTGCTGCATGGACTTCCTCTCTCTACACGACAGTATCTCCGTGGTTTCCGTAAATCAACCTTAAATTTAAATCTTGTCCAGCCTTTAATGAAGCTTCCTCTGTACTGGCTGATGATCATAAAGCACTTGTGTTTTATAGGCCAAATCCCCACCATGGCTTAAGAGGTTTCCTGGCTGTGAGAGCCGTCGGGGTTTTATATTGTGGATTTTTAATATTGTCAGCTGCCTGGAGCCACCGTGTGTGACTTGTGTGTCACACACAAGTGTGGCCATATAAATTTCTTTAACAAATAAATAACTATATAAATAAATCTGCAGGTAATGTTAATATTGTAACCCGCCCGGAGTCACCTTGCAGCGAGACGGGGGGGGGGGCAAGTAAATTTAATGAATAAAATAAAGTAAAGTAAAGTAAGATTAAAAAAAGTAAAGTAACGTAAAAAAGTAAAGTAGAGTAAAAAAGTAAAGTAAAAATTAAAGTAAAAAAGTAAAGTAAAAAATAAGAAAAACCGTGCCTGAAATTGTAGAGAATAACGCTCGTGAATGTGGGCTAAGCTTGGTAGGTTATTTATAAATTAATGAAGTCTATGTCAAATGTCTTGCTAAGCGAGACGTTTGTGGAGTAACTTTTGCCCATTTTAGAACTTTCCTGGCCACAGCTGTTAAGTGAATCATTGTAATTGTTAAATGAGTCACATGGTTGTTAAATGAATCGGCTTGGCTTAGTCAGAAGATCGCCAAAGGTGATGGGCACCGCAACCGTCGTCCTACGGGAATAGGGCGGTATACAAATTCAATAAAATAAAGAAATAAATAAAAACACGAGCCGGTTGGCAAGCGTCTGAACGTTGCTCACGTGACCCTGTGGGGATGCCGCAACGGTCGTAAGCCTGAAAAATGGCCGTAAGTCATATTTTTTTCCCCCCCATTGACGTCGTAGCTTTGAACGGTCCCCAAATGAGCAGTTGTCAATCAAGGGCCACCTGTAAAGGTGCTAAGGCTATTATTTCGTTTCCAGATTAGAAGCAGGAGAATTACAAAATCCGTTGTTGTTGTTTCTTGTTCCTTCCCTTGAATTCTGCACCTGTCCTTGATCTGTCCTCGATTCGTGTGTTTTTTTTTTCCGTCTGGTGGTGTTCCAGGAACCTTATCTGTAGTTGCTCTCATCCCACAGATGTTATAACTTGCTCTATGGATGTACGGGGAACGGTTGCTCGAACGATTGCAACATTGGAAATAGGCAAGGATGAGCCTAGGGTGGCAGTGATGTAAGAAATCTGGATTCCAGGTTAAAAAAAAACAAACTGGATGATTAAAACTAGCATTGCATTGAAGGGAACTGTCTCTGGCGTCGGCTGTTGGGTTGAGGGTAGAATCACCAAACAGAAATCTAACCGGGCTCCCTCCGTGACGGACAGCTAGATCATTTTGCAGAATATTTTAGTAGAGTAAAAGAAATCTGAGACGTGCAGCGTGGATCGTGTATTTTAATACAGAATAACAAGAGTTGGAAGGGACCTTGGAGGTCATCTAGTCCAACCCCCTGCTCAGGCAGGAGACCTTATACCATTTCTGACAAGTGGCTGTCCAGTCTCCTCTTAAAAACCTCCAATGATGGAGCACCCACAACAACTTCTGGAGGCAAGGAGTTCCACTGGTTGATTGTCCTCACTGTCAGGAAGTTTCTCCTTAGTTCCAGGTTGCTTCTCTCCTTGATGAGTTTCCATCCGTCGCTTCTTGTTCTGCCTTCGGGGGCTTTGGAGAATAGCTTGACCCCTTCTTCTTTGGGGCAGCCCCTCAAATGTTGGAAGACCGCTATCATCTCACCCCTGATCCTTCTTTCCACTAGACTTTTTGTTTGTTTTTAAACTGGAATTGATAAAAAATAAAAATCCTTCCAAGTTTTCTGAATGTCGATTGTAGGGTTAACGCCTACAATTCACTTCTTCTTTTTTTTTTTTTTTTTGGTGCCCTTCAAATATGCTAGATCACAATTCCGAATTCCCAGCCAAAAGCCAAACGGTAAGAAAAACGAGAATTACGCTTAACCCATCTGGCAGGTAGTAGTAGATTGCCTGGTCAAATCTTTTTGAGCCTTTAGAAAAAGCATCTGAGCAACATCTGAAGCTTTTTAATACATCATTGGACCATTTTATACTCATTTTGTCCGGGACTTCTTCTGACTCCTGGAGATTTTTTTTTTTCAACACAGGCAATGTTGAGCATTGCTTAACGTTAAAAAAAAAAAAAAAAAAGGATTGGGAATTTTTGTTTTCTTTGCCTTTGCCAATTAGGCTTAAATATTCAAGCAGTCTTGCATTTAAACCAGCCAGAGCAAAATGTGCAGGGCACATTTTGGTACTGTATTAAAATATAATTCCACGGAGTCTATCTGTTGATGAAAGGGGGAATGGGAGGGAATTCCCTTTGATGTTTCCCACACATGCATATATCTCAAACACACTGCCTTCTGCGGTGTACCAGCAGGAGTTAATTTTAAATAAAAGAGTGTTAAATGTGACAGTATCCAAGATCAGAACACAGTCTGTCTTGGACGAGAGAGTCGTTTCATCCAGACATCTCACTTCAGATTGATTTAACTTTTAAATGGATATAGTTAAACATCACAGCTTAAATGTTTAAATCACGTGAAGCACTAACACCACTTTACAAGGCCTTGGTAAGGCCACACTTGGAATACTGCATCCAGTTTTGATCACCACGATGTAAAAAAAAGATGTTAAGACTCTAGAAAGAGTGCAGAGAAGAGCGACAAAGACGATCAGGGGGCTGGAGGCTAAAACACATAAGGAACGGTTGCTGGAATTGGGCCTGTCTGGTTTAATGAAGAGAAGGACGAGGGGGGACACGATAGCGGTGTTGCGATATCTCAGGGGCTGCCCCAAAGAAGAGGGAGTCAAGCTCTTCTCCAAAGCGCCCGAAGGCAGGACGAGAAGCGACGGATGGAGGGGAAAAGTCTTATGCACAACTCTTTGCCATAGCTCAGTTCTTCTGTGTCTGGAAACACGAGACATTTGCACTGGGTCTTCCCCCTAGTGAGCACCTGGGTGATCCCGCAATGGATCCCCCCCGAAATGAGGTCAGTTCAGCTTGCCCAGTGGGGACCCCAGGGGTGGGTTGGGTGGTGTGTGTGTGTGTGTGGGGGGAGATGACATCAGCTCCCATAAAAATGCCTCTTCAGATTAATCCATACGTTCTCCTCTGGAAACGCTAATGGGAAAAGCAATTAAAGTGCCCCTTTCTCTCACACACACAAACACACACACACACACACACACACCTTTTTCTCCCCCCCTCCCTCTAAGTAATCTGTGTTAAGAGCTGGGTAATGAAGGCTTAGCGCCGTTGTTGCAATTCCACATTTCAGCTTGGTCAGTTTGCATCCAAAACTGGGACAAGGCATGGATGGCAAGACAAGACGGCCAGTCCATTGGCTTTGGACTCCAGCCCTGGGCAGCCTGGAGGGGGAAAAAACCCCCAAAACGGTAGGCAGGAGAAGCAGACGTGGGCGCCTCTTCACCTACTTTCCCGGAGAGGTCAAGCTGCAAGGAGGACACCTTGAGCAAATCTGGAGGAAGGATTTCCTAAGGGAAGTGGGAGGAAGGCAGCTCTGTCCCTTGAACCAGTCACATCGCCTCCTCTGCTTTGCGGCCCGACTGCCTTTTCTTCCAGGGCTGATCTGCTTTAGCTAATTAATAATCATCGGACAGAAGGCACCCGGGAGGATTAGTGGGGCAGAGTGAGACCAAACACACACACACACACACACACACACACACACACACACACATACACACACACACACACACACAGAGCCTCCTCGGGGGCTCCGGGGTGACATTGGGAAAAGGAGAGGATGTCATCTGAGCTGGGGAACCTCCGAAGGGGCTCGTGGCACCTGTGAGTAAGACGGCACCCCCCCGCTTGGAGAAGCTCTCCGTTGGAGCCAGAGGCCTGAGGAGTCTAGCGATGCTAAGGGCTTGAGGCCAGCTCCACGGGCGTCGAGGCCTTCTCGAAGCCCCGGCTTTTGGGTTACTAAGGGAGACAGTTCTTAAGCGAGTTTTATCCCATTGCTTGCCCCAGTCGTTAAGCGAAACAGCAGTTAAATTAAGCGACGCGCTGTTCAGGGGATCTGGCTCCCCCATTGCTCGTCAGAGGGGGCGGGGAGGGGCGCCAGAGGGGAATCCCACGATCCCCGGGAGACCGCGACCATCATAAATACGAACCCGTCGCCAAGCGTCTGAATTTTGATCATGCCACCGCAGGGATGCTGCCGCGGTCGTATGTGTGAAAAACGGGTCACGGGTCCCTTTTCCCCCCCCCAGCGCTGTTGCAACTTTGGACAGTCGCCGAATGAACAGTTTGCAAGTCAAGGGTGACCGGTAGATAAAGTCTCAAGCAAGGAAATGGATTTCCTCGGCCTCCAAAGTGGATGAGTTGCAACCACACACACACACACACACACACACACACACACCCTTGATTCTACTTCTTTGTCTTTTCTCCTGGACCTCACCCGTAAGAGAAGATTTGCCCGTGCGTTCTCTTTTACTTGTGAGATGGCGGGATCAGGTCCGCGGCACCACCTCATCGAACTGCACCCCCGCCCCAATTTAGTGGCGGTGTGCAATCCATCACACCTGGAAGGCAACCAGGTTGGAAGAGGCTGTGTTAAAACACCCGCACACCCACAGTGGAGGTTTCTGCAGGGTTTCCCCCCCAAAAACCCAGAAGCTCTTAGCTGTGCTGTTGTGACTTCTGATGTTTTTGGATGCAGTTGTGTGTGTGTGTGGGGGGGCAGGCTTGCGCGCTCACACACGCCCGCACGCGCAGGGCACGAAGTGGTTTGGTCTGCCTCTCGCCGCCTTGCAAATGGCCCACTCTGCCTCCTGACCAACATCATTAATGCTGGGTATTTATATTTCATTAACAACATTAAGCCAAAATGGTATTAAAAGCTAGCGCTGGTGATAAATAGCATATTAATAAAGAAGGAAGCAGACTGCAGCGTAAGCAAGTGCTTTTCTCCAGAGCTGTGGAGTCCGATGACTGTTTTGAATCTCTTTCCTTCCCGCTGTGAGAAACGGAGAGGCAGGAGATTGGCGGGAGGATGTGAAGAGCCGTCTAGCGACGTTTCTTGACGAGGCCTGCTTCCAAGAACGAAGCAGGAGCTGCCAAAGATTGTGTGTGTGTGGGGGGGAACACACGACAGCAACAAGAAGCGCCAGTTCGTAGCAGGTCCAGCCTTGTAAGAGTATCCAGCATTGCAAGGACCTCTTTCTGTCGCGCCTTCTTTTCAAAATTGTTCTTTTTATGTGATTTTATGTCGTTTTCCCTCTTGTTGTCGACAACCTCTTGTTCTAACAACTGGACTGATGGATCAGGCTTGGTGTTGCATGGGTGAGCTTTCCTTTGCATCCCACTCCAGAGTTTTCTGCGGTCCTGGCTTCAGGCACAACAGAACACAACACAAACTCCTTCTTTGGACAGAATTTTAATCAAACTTGACTGAGCAGTGCTGAACGACAGGAGGTGTAATTAGATATCAAAATTTATGACCGACTAATATATTGCCCTTGTCCTTCTCTCTCTCTCTCTCTCTCTCCTCTCTCTCTCTCTCTCTCTCTCTCTCTCTCTCTCTCTCTCTCTCTCTCTCTGTCTCTCTCTCTCTCTCTCTCTCTCTTTCTTGGTAAAATCTGTGTTTATTCTCTGTCCCATTCCTTCGAGCCCCCCCCCCCCAAATGTTTGCCTCCCGGGGTGGGCTGTGTTTTCCCTGCTTGGAGCTGCTTCCTTGGCCAGCCAGAGTAATAAAAAATAAAAAATAAAAATAACAGGCAAGCATCATTTTGAAGGAAGCCAGGACAGGTGTCAAAAGACACCCCCCCCTTTTTTTTTTTTAGAAAGTCCTTATCTTGCCAGAATTAATGTTCCAACCGCAAGGCGGACATTCCTCAGGTTGACCCTTCTTTGCGTGCCGGGTTAAAAAAAGGGCAGACAGTGTGCAGAGAAGCATTTGGGAATGGCTCGATCTCCCAACTATCCCAAAAGGTTAACACTCCTCGTTCCAAGGTGTGAGTTGTTATAAGGATTACTGTTTGTACATGCCGTTGAAACAAAATGAAAAGAGCAATTGAAGCCTCAACTTTAAAATAAACCAAGCTGGGCGTAAGACCAGTCCGTTTCAGCTACAAGCCATCCCCCCCCTTCCGTAACTTTGCAGGAGAAGTTACACAAGAGTGGGATTTTTAAAAAGTGGAGTTGTTCAGGGTCAAAAGAGCGGCAAACCAAAATTGTCTGGATAGGCTGTCAACAGGCTGGGAGAGAACATTCTGACATCTCAGGAGCACTTACTAGCAAGGCTGTTATCTCCCATGTACAGGGCACTAATGCGTTATAACATATGACCAAGTTATAGTGGGCCTCTAATTGTGGGCCTCTAGAGAAAAAGAACAGGAGACCTCTTTATCCTTGCAGGAAAATCACCCATTAGCGTGCACCCTGGCTGAGGAATTCTGGGAGTTGAAGTCCACAAGTCATCAAAAGGGCCAAGTCTGAAGACCCCCTGCTCTAGGTAGATTGATTTCTTATTATCTTCCGCTGCTTTACTTAATGGTAGGGGCTCCATCCCCTTTCAGCCCCCGAAATCTGGCCTCGTATTTTCGGAGGTTTGCTAAACAGAGTTAACAGGATAACAGAGTTGGGAGGGACCTTGGAGGTCGTCTAGTCCAGCCCCCTGCTTAAGCAGGAGATCCCAGGCCATTTCAGACCAGTGGCTGTCCGGTCTCTTCTTCAAAGCCTCCAGTGATGGAGCGCCCACACCTTCTGGAGGCAAGTCGTTCCGCTGGTTAATTGTGCTCACTGTCAGGAAGTTTCTCCTTAGTTCTTGGTTGTTTCTTGATTAATTTCCTTCCTTAGTTGTATCCATCCTTCACGGCCGTTAGAAACATTTCCAGAATACGGAATAACAAGATTTGGAAGGGATCTTGGAGGTCATCTAACCTAACCCCGCTGCTTAACAAGGAGACCACTCTACCATTTTGGACAAATGGCTCTCCAATCTCTTCTCAAAAACTTCAGCGATGCAGCTTCTTCTAGGTGGATATTTGTTCTTGTATTTAAACACACTCGGGAGTCTCAGCAGACTGGATCCTTCAATCATATCTGCCTTGTTTTTATTTATAGAAAGTTTTAATGTCCATAGGACACAGAGCACACTTGATTAGATTAAAATGTGGCTGGGTGATTCATATTTCAGCACTTTCTGGGGAAGGCACACGTTGTCTTAGCATGTTGTATGAATCACATCAAGGCTTGTTTGTTTGCCTTGGTTTGATGTATCATGTGAATCCAGCAATTCTTGTTTGGTTAATCCTGGTATAGGGTAAATATGATGGGGTGACCCGACTTGTGCTTTACAGACTAGATACTTAAAGAATGAACAAAAATGTAGGCAAAGAGATTTACAATTTAAGTTACCCACGAGTCGAGTTGCAGAATCTGCTTCCCATTTTGCATCTAAGTGAGACGGGGGGGGGGGGGGGGGTAGCTCTGATTGTTGGTCTTCCAGGTGAGGCCAACACGTTGGGGAACTGAGAACATAAAACATCATTGGAGCTGGAAGGGACCCTGGAGGTCTTCTAGTCCAGCCCCCCACCTCAAGCAGGAGAACCTATACCATCTCAGACAAGTGACTGTCCAGTCTCTTTTAAAAATCTCCAGTGATGGAGCGTCCACGATTTCTGGTGGCAAGCTGTTCCACTGGTTGATTGTCCTCACTGTCAGGAAGTTTCTCCTTAATTCCAGGTTGCTTCTCTCTTTGGTCAGTTTCCAACCATTCTTTCTTGTCCTCTGGTGCTTTGGAGAATAGAGTAGAGTAGAGTAGAAATAGAGTAGAAAAAATAGAAATACGGTAGAATAGAATAGAATAGAATAGAATAGAATAGAATAGAATAGAATAGAATAGAATAGAATAGAATAGAATAGGAATAGAAATAGGAATGGAATAGAATAGAAATAGAAATAGAAATAGAAATAGAAATAAGAATAGAATGGAATAGAATAGAATAGAAATAGGAATAGGAATAGAATAGAATAGAATAGAAATAGAAATAAGAATAGAATAGAATAGAATAGAATAGAAATAGGAATAGAAATAGAAATAAGAATAGAATAGAATAGAATAGAATAGAATAGAATAGAATAGAATAGAATAGAATAGAATAGAATAGAATAGAATAGAATAGAATTAGAAATAGAATAGAATAGAATAGGAATAGGAATAGGAATAGGAATAGGAATGGAATAGAATAGAATAGAATAGAATAGAATAGAATAGAATAGAATAGAATAGAATAGAATAGAATAGAATAGAATAGAATAGAATAGAGCTGGAAGGTACCTTGGAGGTCATCCAGTCCAGCCCCCTGCTCAGGCAGGAGAGCCTAGAGACCCTTCCAGACAAATGGCCGTCCAGTCTCTTCTGACTTTATGGCAGCTTCATAAGTCTTAGCTGAAGCTTTAAACTTGGAAACGCTGAGGCCACGTTCTTGGAGCTGGACAGCTGAGCTTGTGGCCCAAGTGAAGGAGACGACAAATGTTGGGTGCATTTGTTCCTCCAGCGAGCTGCTGCCTTTCACACTGCTGGCTGGTGGACGAGACAGCTGTCCGTTTCCCTAAGGCAGGCCAGAGAAACAGGGCCTCCTCTTTCCTCCCACAAAGCTGGGGAGGGGGTTTCTCTTCCGACCGTTCCCCCTTCTGCTTCCTGTCTATGGCATCGTGTAGGTGCCCTGGAGGTCCTTCTGGGCGCAGGTCAGAACACTTCCTGGGTCAAGGGCTGGGCGGGCGGGCTGCGAGGCAGACGCTGTGCACCTCTCATGGATAGAGACAGGCAGCCCTTGACTTAACAACAGTTTATTTAGTGGCGCTGGGGAAAAAAAGTTACGACCGCTTTTCACGCTTACGGCTCCGAGTGGCCCCCCTCTGGCACGCGTGCCATCGGTTCGCCACCCCTGTCCTACGCCTTCCTCTCGTCTCACCGTGGAAGTCAGCTCCGTTCCTCCTCTCAGCGTTTGGCCGGCGTGAAGAAGTCTCCGAACTTTTTTTTTTCCCCCTCCCTCTCAAATGTAGGAACGCGTCTTGCTTCCTCCTCCGAAGAAACCACCTGCAAACTGAGTTTGTCATTTGCAGGAGAGGAAGAGGAAGAAGAAGAAGAAGAAGAAGAAGAAGAAGAAGAAGAAGAAGAAGAAGAAGAAGAAGAAGAAGAAGAAGAAGAAGAAGAAGAAGAAGAAGAAGAAGAAGAAGAAGAAGAAGAAGTAGTAATTAACTCAGCCCTCAAGCTGGAGGTTTTTAAGCCAGTTCGGGAAGATGGGCAGAAGGGAGAGCCCTCCGGGTTTCAAGCAATGATTCGATGGCTTGCCAACTGTATTAAAATTTTGCAGACATCTTAACAGCAATATGCTAGATAGTTGGTCATCCCCTGAGGCTTTGTGGATATTTTTTTTTTTATCCTTCACTGAAGGTCGCAATCCCCCTTTTCCCTTGGCATCTCCCTCCTTTTTCTCCTGCCCCTCTTTCTCTCTCTTAAATTCACTCGTGTTCTGGGCGCAGGCAGTTATGTAACCAACCCCACTGATGTTCACCAGGGAAATTGTGAATATCCAGCAGTTTCCCTTGAGGACCAAACATTGGGGAGACCTTTGGGTATATATATATATTCCCCGATTCCATTTTTTTTCTTCCTGCCGTTTTTCCCACCCTTCAGTAAAAATGTCACGATTTTAAAAGCCCAAAAAAAAAGGGAAAAGAATCCATCTGGCATATGAATAATTTAAATGGCTCAACCCTGTTCCTGTTTTGCTTTAATTCTTCCTGCGTACCCTGCTAGCAATCTCACAGGGAAGATTGGGGGGGGGGGGGGAAGGAGAGAGAGAGAGAGAGAGAGAGAGAGAGAGAGAGAGAGAGAGAGAGAGAGAGAGAGAGAGAGAGAGAGAGAGACGCTGGGATTCGAAGGTAAAGCAGAATTGGTTTCTTTGGAGAACCATTTGGAAGAGAAGGTCAAAGAGTGTTTTGTCCCTTAGCGGTGCAACCCCGAGGAAAGTGAGCGTAAAACGACGTGCTATCACGTCGGTCCCCTTGCTCGACGAACAGGCGGGTGGAAACTGGGCTTCCTGCCCGAAGGAGTGGGCCCTCCAGCCTGTTGCAAAGCTTCAACTGGAGAAAGAGGTCAAAAAAAGAATTGGAACATGGAGGATAAAGAAGATTTGCGGGTTTGCGTGCCTTTGGGAACAGCGAACGCGAAAACGTGACAGCTTGAAGTGGAGATCGTCGAGAGGAGTTTGTCCTTTCGATGATCTGGTTTTTATTCCTTCCAGCTCAAATGGAATGTGGGAAGAAACGGCGCAAAGGAACTTGAATATTTAGTCTTACCCATGAGCCGGACTGAAAACTGAACAGAACTGGACTTAAACTGGCCACTCGGAATACCGCACCCGGTTTTGGTCACCATATTATATATAAAGTAAAGGTAAAGGTTCCCCCGCACATGCGTGCTAGTCGTTTCCGACTCTAGGGGCCGGTGCTCATCTCCGTTTCAAAGCCGAAGAGCCAGCGCTTGTCCGAGGACGTCTCCGTGGTCACGTGGCCGGCATGACTAGACGCCAAAGGCGCACGGAACGCTGTTACCTTCCCACCGTAGTGGTCCCTATTTTTCTACTTGCATTTTTACGTGCTTTCCAACTGCTAGGTTGGCAGAAGCTGGGACGAGTAACAGGCGCTCACTCTGCTACGCGGCACTCGGGATTCGACCCGCCAAACTGCCGACCTTCCGATCGACAAGCTCAGCGTCCTAACCCACTGAGCCACCACGTCCCTTATATTATATATATATATATATATATATAAAAAGATGTCGCCACTGTGGAAAGAGCGCAGAAAAGGGTAACAAAGATAATTAGGAGGCTACAGAGAACAGTTGCAGGAGCTGGGTTTGAAAAGAAGGACTAGGGGAGAGATGATAGCAGTATTTCAGTATTTGAGGGGCTGCCACAAAAAAAGAGGGAGGGGGGGGTTTCAAGCTGTTTTCCAAAGTCCCAGAATGCAAGAAGCAACGGATGGAAACGAATCAAGGAGAGAAGCAATTGAACCAGTGGATCAGTTTGCCTCCAGAAGTCCTGGGTGCTCCATCGCTGGAGGCTTTGAAGAAGAGACTGGACAACCAGCTGCCTGAAATGGCATAGGGCAGGGGGTCCCCAACCCTCGGTCTGTGGACCAGTACCGGGGCCGCAGCATGCCAACAACCGGTCCGTACAAACAAGCAAAGCCCGCATCCGCGAGATGCAGGCAGCACACAAAACCATGCCCCCACTGGTCTGCGGGGGAAAAAAAACCCCTCTCTCCACGGAACCAAGGGGTCCCCGGTGCCCAAAAGGTCGGGGACCTGTGGCATAGGGGTCTCCTGCTAGAGCAAAGGGGTTGGACTAGAAGACCTCCAGGGTCCCTTCTATTCTACTCTTATTCTAAATTTGGCGTGGGGAAAAATGCAGGGTCCAGGTTATTAAAAACTCTTCTGAGCCTCTTGGGTCTTCCCCATCTCTTCTTCTTCTTCTTCTCTCTCTCTCTCTCTCTCTCTCTCTCTCTCTCTCTCTCTCTCTCTCTCTCTCTCTCTCTCTCTCTCTTCTTCTCCCACCTCCATCCTGGCCATTTTTCTGCTCTCCTCTTTGCAGCGACTTTATTATTTTGCACCTTACACGAGTCCCATCCCCATGTATTTCCAAGTAGCACTAAATAATCAGCCCCGATCACGCAGAGCCCTTTCTCAGCTCTCTTTCTCTCTTTCTCTCTCTCTCTCTCTCTGCCCAACTGTTTGTTGCGGCCTCAGCTCTCCGCTGCTCGGATCTGCTGCTTTTTCATTTTCCAAAATGCTTGAGCCAGCTGAAGTTGCTGAAGCAACGCTGCTCGGAGGGTCCAGAACGGAGCCCCAACTGGTCTCTTTAAAACCATTTAGAGGGAAAACAAAGAACTTTAGTGCATTAATTCTGGAGGAAGAGGGCTCTCCGGATGTCAGGCTGATCCACTTTTCTTGCCCCCTAAGACAACTCTTGTTTCCCCCTTTCCTTCCATCCTCTTTTCTGATTTCCCAAGAATTCAAAAGTTGCTTGCTCCCAACGTTTGCCAGCCTTTCCGACCTCAGACGGTGAAATTTTCGCCTTTCCCACTAGGCTGCACGACCTCTGTGTGTGTGTGTGCGCGTGTTTAAGAAGAACAGTCGGTCCGATTTTGAATTTCACCGAGTTCCTCACTCGTGTTTAAAATTGGCAGAAAGGGGTTGAATAAAGACGCCCCATTTGCATTAGGCTACAAGAGAGAAGACAGAAGAAGAAGGTTGCAAATGGGGTTTGTGATTACGACACGATTGCGTTCTCTTCAATTTTGTATTTAATGAGGAGCCAGAAGATTTTACTCACTGTTTTGTGATTTCTCTCTTCCTCTTCCTGTCACTGGAATACAGTAAAAAGCCTGGGTTTAATGGATGACGGTTTAATAGACTTTGAATGCAGTGGACAAATATTCCATTCAGACTTCACCCTCCATTTAATGGACTAATGTCTGTTACGTTGAGCTTTTACTCGAAAATGAAGTCCGTCAGCTTGTAAGGCGAAGGGTGTAAATCGAGGCAAATGGCGTTAAAGTAGAATTTAACAGATGTTCGGATTTAACAGACACCTGCTCTTCTCCAATGGTCCGTTAAATTGGGGTTTTTTTTATTATAAAGCTGTGAACAAAATGCTGTTCGGTTTGCAGATTCCCCACCCACCCACCCAAATAGGCAAACGTGCCCGCTTGGGAGTGAAGGAGTGGTGAAATCTTAAGAAATTGAAGAACGGGCGTTTGGGCTGATTGTAGCTGCTCCAGGGATTGTTGCCTCTAGGCAACAGGTGGAATTGTCACACCTCTGTTGTGTCGAGTTGGGCTGCGCTGCGAAGTTGAAGAAGGCACGCAACGCGGGCAAAGTTATGTTGGCCACCTACGCCAAAATACGCACGCATGACTTTGCAGCCTTGCTTTTCTGCTAATTGCCGAGACTTGTCGAGTTTGGGATTTAGTCGGGGACTTGCAGCTATGTTACAACTGTTCAAGGTAGAGGGGAGGCAAGGAGATCACGTTTAGTTGTTTATTGTACTTACAGTGTGACAATCCTCAGGAACCAGGTAAAGCCCCATATAAATATAATATATAGAAAACACCCGATCGGTCTTAACAAAAACTCAGGCCCAAAAGTCAACTGAAACCATCGTTTGCACCTTTTTTAAAAATACACAACTGAAAGAAGATCGTGGGAGGCTACTAAGTTGAGGGTCTCTGGGGCCAGTTGCCGCAAAGGATGGTCCCAGACCTTAATAATGGTTAAGTGGAATGGAAGGGGGGGGAAATAAATTCACCATTTGCAAAAATGCTGTGTCTGATCTCCAGAATAGTTTCAACCTCCTTCGCCGCAGCTATTTAAAAAAGGAGACTGTGGGTGGAATTTGGGTGCTTATTATTATTATTATTATTATTATTGTTGTTGTTGTTGTTATTTCTTGTCAAAGCCCAATAACAGAATAACAGAGTTGGAAAGGGGACCTTGGAGGTCTTCCAGTCCAACCCTCTGCTCAAGCAGAAAATCCCGACAAACGGCTGTCCAATCTCTTCTTTTTAAAAAAAATCTCCAAGTGATGGAGCACCCACAACTTCCGGTGGGAAGCCGTTCCACCGGCTAACGGTTCTCACTGTCAGGAAAATGTCTCCTGGGTTCTAGGTCGTATCTCGACGGTTGCAACATTCATCGTTTGCAAAAAAAAAAAAAAAATCTTGAAGAGGCCACGGACATCAGAGTGCTTCATTTTTTTTTCAGAGCTTGGCTTCTTGAAGGGAGATTAAAAAAAAAAGATTGCAGGGACTTCATAAACACACTATCTAATTTTTTTAAAAAAGATAGAAATTACAATTAAAAATTGTTCCTCCAAGAAAGGAGATGTAGAGCATAAAGCAACACCTGGAAAAAGCTTGTCGGTTTGTGTTCTCAACACAGCAGACCGGTGTTCTGCTGCTGGAATCGAGCTGCAAACAACAACAACAACGAAAAGTGGGGGGCGGGGAGCGCTTCCTTCATGCATATGGAGTTTTATTTATATTTTTTTGGTGAAAAAATGGTGTTTTAATGCTTTCTATTAAATTGGGACTAAAAGTGGTATCTTAATTTGCATGCATTAGCATATTTGCATATAGATCACCGAAATGGTGGGTGAGCAAAAGAGCCCATAAATGGAAAATCTTTTAAAGGCACAGGCTCCTCGTTCAACCTAGTGCTTTACTCACAGCACCTCTTTCACAATTGTGTCACCACCAGCACCCCCACTTTTGTGTGGGGTTTGGGGGGTTTTTTTTTTGGGGGGGGGACACAGCTTTCTACTTCTTTCCCCTTCTTTACTCCAGTTTGCACTTTTT
>CM044370.1:2996725-3029225 GCA_024294585.1 Vipera latastei
CCCCTACCGGAGGGTAGGAGAGTCAAGAGATACCGTCCAGGGTGTGAATCGTCCCTGAGAATTTTCCTCACTCTTCCAAGGCAGCAGGCCCTAGCAAGGTCATCCAGTGGTGTCAGGGGACAGCCCACGATGTCTTGGGCTGTGCTCACCACCCTCTGTAATGCCTTCCTGTCCGCGGTTGTCAGACCAGCATACCAAACCACAATACCATACGAGAGGACGCTCTCTACAGTAGACCGGTAAAAGAGGGGTCATTAGCCGTTGTTCTACCCTGAGAAAGTGAAGTCTCTGTTGGGCCTTCTGGCCACCTGGGTTGTATTAACTTCCAGGTCAGATCATCGCAGAGGTAGAAAAATTAATACAATCCAGGTGGCCAGAAAGATGAAGATCGGAAGCCAAGTGAAGCAGGCCAGCCTCTCCGCCAACAGACCTGGGAGGCTAATGGAAGCCCTTTCAGCCAAAAGCGGATGCTTTATTGATTCCCATGTGTGTGTGTGTGTGTGTGTGTGTGTGTGTGTGTGTACCCTATGGACAACGTTCCTCCAGGCCTTCCTGTCCTCTACCATCTTCTGGAGTCCATTTAAGCTCACCGCCTACGGCTTCAGTGACTCCATCCAGCCACCTCCTTCTCTGTCGTCCCCTTCTTCTCTTTATCTATATGAGATCAAGTGTATAAACTCCAGCCGATATCCGGGCACATCGATAAATAAAATGCGTTGTGAAAATTAATGAAATCGGCACGCAAGTCCAACCCCATCGGTCATGATGGTTGCCTAGATCATTGGGTCTTTCTTCTCTCCCCTCCTTGCCTTGCAGTTTACTAAAGGATTTTTTTCTCCCCCCCCTCTCTTTTCTTGGGAGAAAAGCTTAAATGCGGGACCGGGGAGGTTGTTTTTGGCAAAACGAGGGAGCGGATAATTCCAGCCAGGGGTGTTAGGTTGGGTTTCTTGGATGGCATTCATTGAATGGGGGCATCGGACTTCCGTTGTGCCTCCCCGCACACAACATAGGGTGTCCTGTCTGAACAGTGATCTAAACTTCACAGGATTTTGCTACACACACACACACACACACACACCCTTCCTGTGTCCCTCGAGCTGAATGCAAGGATGTCCAGATGTTGCCTTTGACATGAATTGCACGGCCTTTGACATCTCCTGTCAGTCTGGTCCTTGTATCCCTACAAGATGGAGTTAGTCACGCTGAGCTGTTTTTCTGAGGCAAGAGGTGTTTAAGAGATGGCCACCTTCTCCAGCCTTCACCCACCCACCCACCACCCCACCACCCACCCCCTTTCCCCATTAGCTAAGACTTTTCCAGGGCTTCTATTTTATAGACCCTGCTATATCCTGCCGCTGCATTAATTATAATGGAAACGTTGATTGAAATACGTTGGAACGCATTGCCGCCAGCGTGTGGCGAGCACGTGATGCGGGCAAAAAGCAGCTTACAAGTGTAAAACCTGGTTGGAAAGTTTGCTGGGAAGAAAAAGGTCCGAGGCAAGGCCTTTAAAAGGCCGAAGACGGAAGTAGAAGCGTGGTCGCATTGAGCGGAATAAAACGTTTCGCCTCCTACCTCCAATGTTTTTTTGTTTTTTTGTTTGGAGGAAGTATTTAGGAACTGCTCTGCCACCGGGCGAGCAGATGAGTCAGTCCTAGGGAAGAAAAAGAAAAGAAAAAAAAGAAAAGAAAAGAAACAAACAGAGAAGGGACTGTAAACTTGCCCTGCAAGAGAGGGAAGACAGGGTGGCATCCCTTGTATATATATATATACCCACTTTATTTTTCGTTCCCTTTTTCTGCTTTGCACTGTTAATTGCGCCTCCATTGTTAAGTGGCAACGCTCCTGCATTCTGCACGGGTCACCCAGAGTTTAATAGGGCAGCCTTGTTGGGGGCAGCCCCTAATTTCTTCCCCCACCACCACACACACACAAACTCGCGCACCAGCTCTTGTGACATCTGTAGAGTGTGCCTTTCGAGGGCCCTCGGTCTTAACTGCTGCTCTGGGAACCGTGGGCCCGGGAAAGAGAAGAGGCTGATGGGATCCTAGGCTTCCTTCCAAAATCCCAGGACTTCTACTTCTTGCAGGAGGAAGGGTGTCTCCCCATCCAGAGGCTTTCTGTTTTGTTTTATTTTATTTTCCCTTCCCACCCACCCCCCACCCACCCCCCATGGGGTGAAGTTAAGTCTCTCTGGGGTGTTTCGTTGGCCAGGATCTCCATCCCTGTGTCTTAACGTGTCTCTTTACTTTAGGATAGGTTTTGAAAGGTGCTCGGAGAGATATATGGGGTCCTGCTGGCAAGGCGGTTCTGAAATGCCTTTTCGAAGCGGTGCTTTTTATTCCCCCCTTTTTTTTTTTTACAGGAAATGGGGTCACCCACGAACGAATCCCACCCACCCCGAAAGCATCTCAGGTGCTCACGGTAGTCAAGAGCAGACTTCCGTGTTCAGCACAATCCCATTTGTGGTTCCTGGCTGCATTTGGAAAGGCTGAGAGACCTTTTGTGCACCCTTCCAAACAAGTCCTTGAGAAAAAATGGCTTTGCCCATCGCCAAGGATTTGAGCCGTCAGCCCCATTGAGCTGTTAAATTATTATTAATAATTTTTTTTGATCGAATGTTTTGGTTGTGCCATTCACCGAGGACTTTTGAATGACTGTGGCATCATAATTCTTTTGATTCCGGTCTGGGCTGTAGATTCCTCCTGTTTTGTTTTGTTTTGTTTGTGTGTGTGTGTGTGTGTGTGTGTGTGTGTGTGTGTGTGGGCTCAACAAATCTCACCTGTTTCTTGATTAGATCCGTCCTCTGCCTTCTTACTCCAAGGCCTCCAAGAAAAGTCTTCTCTGAGCCCCTTTGCTTTGGAGCACGGTTACTTCCTTGAACAATTTGAATATTTGATTCTAGAGCGCAATTCCTTACATGCTCATTTTCTCCTTGACTTTTGCATTAGCTTCTTTAACATGTAATTATTCTTTATGTTAGCTTTTTGAGCACAGGAGAGAATTTATATTTTACAGTCGCCGAGTTTTGAGGCTGCTATTTTTCCCCCCCAAGCGTTCCTTTTTAATCCTTGTATGCAGCCCAGAATCACTTTTGTGAGACAGGCGGCCCTCAGAAATTGTCTAAATAAGTAAATAAAGCTCGTAGCTCAACCCCCACCACCGCCATCCCCGTTGGACTAATGATCTGTTGAGATCTTTGAGCTCTGGAATCTGGACGGAGAGGTTGATTCACACAGCGTGCCAAGTCGGCGGTCCGATCGGGTTGACGTCTCTTGCGTCAGGTTGTGGTCTCCTCCAAGGCGGGTTGTGGTAAACCAGCTGGGTGGCTAAAGAGCTCTTTAGCCCAGGGCTACCTAGATATTTTGGACCATTCTTCCCAGCCTGCGTATTAACGGTAAGAGTTTTAACGCAGGAAGGCTGCGGGAGCAATCTCGAATGGGCAACCTCTTCGAGGGAATTGGCAAACTCACCAGCTGGTAATCATGGAGCCCGTCTTCGCCCACTCAGCCTGGCTTCGTTGGGCGAACTTCCGGGCATGGATGAGGTGGCCCTTTCCCCCCCCCACCACCCCCAAAATTCTGATATGCTGTTCCTTCTTTTGGAAGCGCGGCCCTGCTCAAGCGCCTCGCCAAAGGATGGCGAGGCCGAGCAACAAGTTCCGGGAAGTTAGAGGAGGACGAGGCCCGGCGGAAATGCAGGGCCCGCTTGGGCGAAACGCAGGCCAGGCCGTTCCTCTCGGGAGCCATGCCTAGTGGGAAGAGCCTCAGGGCCAGGCCAAGGTGGAAGCGCGAGGGGCGTTGAGGTAGGAAGTGCGAGACACGACGTGCCGTGAGCCTGGAGAAGGCGCCGGCGTGCACTGCCCTGCCTTTGCTTCTGTCTCCTCTTGGTCCCCCCCTCTTCCCCATCTTCCCGCCGGTGTTTCCGAGAGACTCTTGTCGGCTGCGTAGGCCCATGGCGGCTCAACCTTTTCCCTCTCCCGGAGCCCCGGTCTAATCAACCCCTATAATTTATGCAGAAAATATGATTTATATTTAATTTCACCACACTTGCATTGTTAATTTGAGATGTAATTAACCCGTCGCCATGACAACTAATTTGGCGATGCCGTAAATTACCGCCGTCTTTTCATCAAAATTCAGTTAGTTTGGCTCCTGTGTGTGCAATGTACTGATGCAATTAGGTTGCTAAGGGCAACTCCAAAAGTGTTCAATTTCTTTTGTGCATCTGCAGCCGGGCAGAAGCTTTCCTGGTGCCAGTTATTCCCAAAGTCTCTCTCTTTTTCTTTTTTTTTATTTGGGAAAGTGAGCCGGGCCACAGCGGGGCCCGTAGAGAGAAGGCGCTAACGGAGGAGGAGGAGGAGGAGGAGGAGGAGGAGGAGGAGGAGGAGGAGGAGGAGGAGGAGGAGGAGGAGGAGGAGGAGGAGGAAGAAGAAAAAGCTGGGTGGGAATCTTCTCCTGATCTTCCTTTTGATCTTTGCTCTCTCTTTTTCTCCCCTCTCTTTTTCTCTT
This sequence comes from Vipera latastei, assembly GCA_024294585.1. Taxonomy (NCBI): domain Eukaryota; kingdom Metazoa; phylum Chordata; class Lepidosauria; order Squamata; family Viperidae; genus Vipera; species Vipera latastei. Next base: position 3,001,237 of record CM044370.1, read on the forward strand.
GCTCTTAGCCAGCTTTGGTAATTGTTTTTAAACTCTTTCTCCCCTGTTGAGCGGGTGACCCTCCATTCATCCCTGCCTCGCTCCCCTCCCCTACCTGTTCGCTAAAAGAAAAAAAATATTCTTTATTCCAGTAGTTTTTAACCTCAGCGAAGAAGAATTTACTTGCCCCGTCCAGAGGAGGGTCCGTCTCTACATCCCTCGCAATCGCACACACACGCACCCCTGTGTTTGTGCGTGTGTCTGTGCGCGCGCCCGCCTGGCGTTTTCTTCTTTACTGCAGATTTAGAACTTGTTTATATAGATTTTTTTTTTTTGCCTCGCTGGCCCCCCCCCACCTTCTTTATTTAAAACAAAAAACCTCTGTGTTGCTTTTGTCACGTTAATTCCCATTTTGCCAACACCAGGGGCCCAGGCAGACGAGTTACTAAGGAACACAAAATTTTAATTAGTGTATTTTAATCATTCAGGCTTTCCAAGCTAATCCACAGACCCAGGAGAATTCCGGAGATGCAGCTCTGTTCTGCTTTACCATTTATTGTTGAGTCTATTATAATTACTGTTAGCAGGTGGGGACTGGGAGATGTTTATTATGAGTTTTTCATCTTTAGTATAATTACTGGGGGAAAAAACAAAATAAAAAGATATCAGTACATTATGTTTTTTAGACATATATATATATTTTCTAAATAAAGAAAGAATAGAGATTAAAAGTGTGTGTGTGTGTGTGTGTGTGCGCGTGTGCGTGAGTGTGCGTGTGCGTGTGTGTCTGTGTTTATTCCCACGCTTTCCTGGAAAGCATTGCTCAATTAGTGCCGCTGCTTCAATTATTTATTTGTCTTGTCAAAATGGCAAAAGCCCAGGACTTGCTCTTTCTTTCTTTCTTTTGCAATTTTAAAAGAAGATTTGGGTTTGCTGAATTCCAAAAAGTTTGTTGGTTTATTTATTTTTTAAGTAAAGAAGCTGGCATTCCAAGCTGTTTTCACGGATTGAGCCTTTGGGATCAGCCAGGTTGGAAGTGGACAGTGGAATGTCGCAGCTGAGCATTCGTCTGTGGCTGATCTGGCCATGGCTTCATCAGAGGAACCCTACAAAACTTAGCAGGGACCAAGCTGGCGGTCGCCTCCTGCGTCGGTTGGGTTTCGTGGGACATTTTATTTTCCTTAGGCTTCAAAATATGAGAAGGGGTTCCTCTCCTTCCACAAGGCCAGCATCCTTGTCCCTGTGCTGATGCATCCCAGCATGGAGCCAAAGAGCCAGTGGTGGGATTCAGCCAGTTTGCACCACTTTGGCAGAACCGGTAGCTAACTTTTTATTGCCCAGGCCCAGAATGGACTTCCGGAAGGGGCATCCATGCAGAGAACTGGTTGTTCACATATTTGAATCTCACCACTGGATGGATGGATGGATAGATAGATAGATAGATAGATAGATAGATAGATAGATAGATAGATAGATAGATAGATAGATAGATAGATATAGATAGATAGATGATAGATAGATAGATAGGTAGGTAGATATAGATAGATTTGGGAGACATGATAGGGATAGATAGATAGATAGATAGATAGATAGATAGATAGATAGATAGATAGATAGATAGATAGGTAGATAGGTAGGTGGGTGGGTGGGTAGGTAGGTAGGTAGGTAGGTAGGTAGGTAGGTAGGTAGGTAGGTAGGTAGGTGGGTAGGTAGGTAGGTAGATAGATACAGGGCTTTTTTGTCATAGAACACCCAGAATGGAGTTCCGGCACCTTTTTTGGATGGAACCTTGTAGGGTAGGCAAGGCAGGTTGTATGACATGTGTGAGTTCCCGGCACCTTTGGCTTTTACAAAAAAAGCACTGGATAGATAGATAGATAGATAGATAGATAGATAGAGTGAGTGAGTGAGTGAGTGAGTGAGTGAGTGAGTGAGTGTGTGGTGGGATTCAGCCAGTTTGCACCACTTCAGCAAAACCGGTAGCTAACTTTTTATTGCCCAGGCCCAGAATGGACATCCGGAATTGGCATCCATGCAGAGAACCGGTTGTTCACATATTTGAATCCTACCACTGGATGGATGGATAGATAGATAGATAGATAGATAGATAGATAGATAGATAGATAGATAGATAGATAGATAGATAGATAGATAGATAGATAGATGATAGAGTGGTGGGATTCAGCCAGTTTGCACCACTTCAGCAAAACCAGTAGCTAATTTTTTGTTGCCCAGGCACAGAATGGACTTCCGGAAGTGGCATCCACGCAGAGAACCAGTTCTTTGCCTATTTGAATCTTGCCACTGCAAAGAGCTGAGTATTAAGGACAGCGGCGTAACTCCATAAGATTGAGCAGAGGCTTGGCATCTCCACTTGCACAGGCAGTCCTCGACTTAACGACCGCAACGGGAGCCCAAAATTTCTGTCGCTGAGTGAACCATTTGCTAAGTGAATTTTAAGCCAAGCTTTCTGAATCGCCGCCATCGTTAACCACAACGTGTGTCCACTGACTCACCTTGATGGCCGTCGCGGGGTCCCCGTGGGCTCACGCCATCCCCTTTGGCGACCTTCTGACACGCGGAGTGAATGGGGAAGTCGGATTCACTTAACCAAGGTGGCAAGGCGAGTCATAAAACGGAGGGCGAAATTCACTTAGCAAACCTTTCATTAATTTGGGGCTGAGTTGCGGTCGTCAGCCGAGGAACGACTTCTACAAAGCAGAGGTTTTCAGCCTCTGCCGAATTTAATGGACTGACATTCTCCTTAACACTTGACGATGACGTTAAACTGTGTGCTAATTGCTTCTTAGTGATTCAATCTGGGAAAGGATCACATCTGGCTACTTCGGGGGGGGGGGAACCGCCAGTTTTTAAGAAAAAGGTTCTGCGTCTTTGTCAGAGGAGATGAAGGATTTTGGAATACTTTGAAAACTCACCATTTGACTTTTCTGGGGTTGCCCAACGTGGCCGGCAGCCCTTGGCCTTTGGTTGGTTCCCTGATTTGGGAGCTTGTAGAGAGGAACGAGAATTTCACAGGTCTGTTCCCAATTGCGTATCTTCCTTTTTTGCTTGCTTGAACCAAAGCATGCATTTTCTTTGATCTTCTAGTCCAAGGTTAGGCAACCTCGGCTCTTTTATGACTCATGGACTTCAACTCCCAGAATTCCTCAGCCAGTGTGAGGGATCTATGTCCCTTTGACGAGGCTTGTGGACTTCAACTCCCAGAATTCCTCAGCCAGTGTGAGGGATCTATGTCCCTTTGACGAGACTTGTGGACTTCAACTCCCAGAATTCCTCAGCCAGTGTGAGGGATCTATGTCCCTTTGACGAGACTTGTGGACTTCAACTCCCAGAATTCCTCAGCCAGTGTGAGGGATCTATGTCCAGCTATGCTGGCTCAGGAATTCTGGGAGTTGAAGTCCATGCGTCATAAAAGAGCCGAGGTTGCCTAACCCTGTTCCAGTAGCTCTTGGCTGCAAAACACGTAGGAAATCTTTTCCAAATCGGGAAGCCTTCTATTAACTGTGGTAGGAAAGAGTTGTGCAAGAAATGAGTGTGCGGTTGTAAGCGTAGTGACCTCAGATTACCTCAGACGCTCTGCTAGGCCGTTCCTGCCATCCCGCCAAATCTTTCAGAATTTCTTCCCCCTCACTTTTTTTTTTTAAACTTCCTACAGACAAGACATGAATTGAATACTTTTTATTTGGCCAGGTGCGAGTAGACGCGCAAGGAATTTATCCCCTTGTGTGTCTCCTTCCGTGCCATTATTATTTAAGAGGCTACCACAGGCAGGAGAAGAAGCCACGGATGGAAACTAATCCGTGAGAGAAGCAACCCGGAATTAAAAGACACATTTCCTGACAGCGAGTTTAACAATTCACCCGTAGAACCACCTGCCTCCAGAAGCGGCAGATGCCCCAACACTGGAAGTTGTTAAGAAGGGACCGGACAGCCCTTTGACTGAAATGGTGTAGGCTTTCCTGCCTGGGCAGCGGGTTGGACTAGATGACCTCCGAGGTCCCTTCCAACTCGTCACTCCGTTAAATCTTGTAAGGAGGGAAGTAAAAAAAAATTTAAAATGAGGCAACGGGAAATCAGGCTGCAGGGCCAACCGTTCAGTTCGCCCCTTCTTCCCATCTCCTGCTTCCACCCGAGGCTGGACCAAAACGTTTTTTTTTTTCCCCCTCTCAAGGAGAACGATTTTCATTGCTCTGGAAAATAGCGCACCTCTGGCAGCCGAGCTCAGAAGCGAAGGAAAACTAGGATGCAGGAGGGTTACTGAATTTGGACCGTAGGCTAAAGGGGACCTCGCAGGCGTTTGGGCTTTGAAGGACTGGCGCTCGCCCGGCTTGGCGATGCCTCCCACCTCCCGCCAGGTCGATGCGGTTAACGGTTCTGTGCAGGGATGGGGCAAACGGTGGAGACCGCGGCTCTTCTTTCTGGGCCCTTGCAAGGCAGGTAAGGGTGGGGGATCTTGATGCGTGGACTCCGACCTGGAGCTTTTTCCTCTCCGCCCTTCCCACCTTTTCCCATCCTGCCTGGCCCGAAGGTTGCCCGGCCCTTCAGGCAAAGCACCCCTTAGTCCCATTCACGCAGCCGTCCCCTCTTCTTTATGAAGCCTTCAAGCGCCGGCAGGCCACTCCATTAAAAAGCCATTGGCCTTTTGCGCTGGCTGCTCCCCACGCAGCCGCTAACACACACACACACACACACACACACACCCTGCACGCGCACACACACGCGCGCGCACCCAGAGTCTGTCCCCAGCCTCACCACCCGCTGCCTCTGGCTCCAGCTGCCTCTTGTTCAAGCAAGGACCCTGGCCACATTGTCAAACGACATGCATAGTTGACAACCTGGCCCAAGACTGGTGCCCATAGCAACTTGCCCAGTCGAAGCAAAGCGTGTCTCCGTTGTGTGTGTGTGTGTGTGTGTGTGTGTGTGTGTATGGGGGGGGGGAGAAGGAACTCTTCTGTTAAGCCACTGTCTTTAAAACCTATTTAGGGGAAGGTCTGTGTTGTAGACAGCCCACCCGCCCGCCCACCCACCCACCCCCTTGGTTGGCAGCCAAGTCCCTCCACTTGGGGAACAGTCCTGGCAACGCCGCCAAGGGCCTTCTTCACCCTTCCCGACACCTGGCATGTTTCTCCAGGATTCCACCGTGTGCCACCTTGGCCCTTTGCCCGCAGGGCACACACACACTTGAATTCTCCCAGGCTCCCTTTGGCATTTTATTTGGGAGGTGGGGCCGTTGGATGTGCCCAGAGCCTGGCGCCGTGCCCGCGGGAAAGGGGTGTTCCTCGGCTGCGTGTCAGAGCTTGGCCACCGGTTTTGAATCTCCCCAGCCCCTCCCAGTCGCTGGGCAGGCTGCCCGAGTAAAGGGGTGCTTGCTCTCCTTCGGTCTGCTTGGCAGGAAGCCTGAGCGTGATTCGAAACCAGCGGGCAGGGGGGGGAAGTCTTGCAAGAGAGCGCGCGCCGTGCCCGTCACGCCAAGGCTATCGCCCCTGCGGTCACGCTTGGCACCTGGCCGTTAGCTGTTCTGGGTGGAAGGGGTCGCCTTTGTCTGCTGAGCTGGGGTCAACATCCCTGCTGAACAGTTGTTGCCTTCAAAACGTCCCGTTTTTCCCCCTCCCCACCCCTCTTGGAGACGTTCCCCCCTTTTTTTTTCTTCAGGATTTCCCCCATTTTACCCACGGATCTTCTGCCAGGCTCAGGAGAGGAAAGATACAGATGTTGCCTCTCCTACGGGCTTCCGCAGGTCTTTCCTTCTCCCGCTTCTCTCCGCTCGGCCTCCTTTGGGCCATTCTGTCCGCACTTTTATTTGCCGGCCAGTACCGTCCTGGGAATTTCAAAAACATTCCGGGAGAAGGCCAGTGGGGGGCCCTTCCTAAAATGCGGCGCCCCGGAATTGGGCGAGTATCTAAGGCGGTGTGTGTGTGTCTTCAACCGTGGCCCTTTGACGAGGCTTGTGGACTTCAACTCCCAGAATTCCTCAGCCAGCATGCGCTGGCTGAGGAATTCTGGGAGTTGAAGTCCACAAGTCTCGTCAAAGGGACATAGATCCCTCACACTGGCTGAGGAATTCTGGGAGTTGAAGTCCACAAGCCTCGTCAAAGGGACATAGATCCCTCACACTGGCTGAGGAATTCTGGGAGTTGAAGTCCACAAGCCTCGTCAAAGGGACATAGATCCCTCACACTGGCTGAGGAATTCTGGGAGTTGAAGTCCACAAGTCTCGTCAAAGGGACATAGATCCCTCACACTGGCTGAGGAATTCTGGGAGTTGAAGTCCACAAGCCTCGTCAAAGGGACATAGATCCCTCACACTGGCTGAGGAATTCTGGGAGTTGAAGTCCACAAGCCTCGTCAAAGGGACATAGATCCCTCACACTGGCTGAGGAATTCTGGGATTTGAAGTCCACAAGTCCTCAAAGGGCCAAGCTCGAAGACCCGTGAAGAGCAGGAAGAGCGGTTATGTCTCCTGACCGTGACTCTGCTTCGGTCAATTCCTCCGAAAGGCCAACGAAAGCATTTTTTGGCTTTCGACCCAACGCATTTCTGGCGCACGTCCCGCCTGCGTTCCTCAAGTTCCGGTTTCCATGCAGCGCTGTCCCCGATGGTCCTCCTCATCCTCGCCTCGTACTTTCGATTTTCCCTGCCTAAACGTAGGATTGGGCTGTGTTCGAATTCACCTCGCTGCCCCTGTTTCAGCTTCTCGGGACCCTCCTTGTCCCCCGAGGTCTTTGCTATTCCCTCTTGCTTTGTGTCACGGGCAAATTCGATCCTCATGCTCCTAGTCCCTCGGCCAAGCCTTCTATAAATATACTGATCGTTATGGGGTCTGGAGATGGCGCCAATTGACCCTTCCCTCCGGGTTTGACCCAGTCCTAACGGACAGAGTCGGAAGGGACCTTGGAGGTCTTCTAGTCCAACCCCTTGCCCAAACAGAAGACCCTATACCCCATTTCAGGCAAATGGCTGTCCAGTCTCTTCTCGAAACATCTCCTGCGTTTGGGAGCGCCCACAACTTCTGGCTACCATTTTGAACCAGGGCTGCCTTGCATCCAAAGGTAGCCAAGCTCCCCGCCTCCTTTTAATTGTCCCAAGAATCCCGTGGAAGATTTTTTTTTTTTTTTGACAAATTTCAAAGATGATCCCGGGATCTTTTCCTTAGCCAAGCGGCCCTTGGAATTGCAGTCTCAAGTGTCCTAATGGAATCTGAGATAAGATTAAATTCCACAGATTCTCTCTCTCTCTCTCTCTCTCTCTCTCTCTCTCTCTCTCTCTCTCTCTCTCTCTCTCTCTCTCTCCCCAAAACTATTTCCAAACGGTTCGCTTTCGAAAAGGGGATAGGACCTGCTCGGCGGGTGTTTAGAGCAGGGCTCTTCAAACCTGGCAACTTCCAGACTTGTGGACTTCGACTCCCAGAATTCCTCAGCCTGCCGGGTGGGAAGATTGAAAATCCGCTCGGTCCCTGAGCTGGCACCGAATTCATCCACCTTTTGCTCAGCGGCAAAGCTGTTGACGAACACCGTGTTCCCTCGGCCTGCCTTCCTCTTTTCTCACCTCTCCGTTGGCCCTTGCCAAGATGTCGGCCCAAAGCGACACGGAAGTAAGGAAACCTTAGCAAGAGAACAGGAGGGATGGATTCCAGGTGTGCCAGGATTTGAAAGGGAAGCCAAGCTGGGGGGCCAGAGAGCGGTGTACGGGCGTGCTTGTTTCTCAGATGGGTTGATTTGCAGGCTGTCGGCTTGGGGGCACTGTAGTAACCCAGCGCCTTGGAAACTCACACCTTTAATTCTTCGACTCCCGCGTGAAGGTACATAATAACGGCGCTGTCTTTCATTGCTGGGGCGGCAACGGTACAGGAAAAGCATCTGTTGAGGAGTTGAGCGCTGTACCAAAACGGGTACAGTAAATGGCACACATACTGTATCCCTCTCCGGGCACCCCTGTGCAAAATTGGGCCCGTAGGCCCCTCTTATTCTAGATCCCTTGATCGGGTGCGTTGGAAGGAAATCTAGAAAAGGGCTAGAAGGACGGGCCGCGCTGTTTGAGGCCGCAGCTTTCCCTGTCTTGCCCCGAGAAAATGAGTTTAATGCAAGTTACGACTTAGATCTTCGAGGTTGCAGCACCGGCCGATCGTAGAGTAAGGCTAAAGCATCGACCACGGTCTGAAATGATTTCGTCTGATGTTAGAACTGCTGGTGTAAGACCGGAACGTGCTTTTCCGTCAGCGGGAATATGCTCTTGTGGTTGACACCGTTGTCTCTCAGGACGGTTGCCCTCCGGATATGCTGAACTATATTAGCTCCCAGCACCCACAGCCGGCAGCAGCCTTGGGCTCTTGATTCCTAGGGATGATATGAAGGAGTGAAGTCCAATACTTCGCCTAGCAGTGCCTGTCGCAGGACTTGAACCCAGGACCCCTTCCCTTTGGGCCTTTGTTCAGTCTGCTTTCCTTGGGCTGTCCCAAGGGTGTTGTTTTTTTTTCAAGAGGCAACTGGACGTCTTTGTTTTTTCTCTGAAGACGTTTCGCTTCTCAGCCAAGAAGCTTCCTCAGCTCTGACCGGATGGTGAGGAATGGAAGGGTTGGTTTTCCATGCAGACAGCCGGTCATTTGCATTGTTTTAGAGCGGGGTGTATGTGTGTGTGTCTTCCAACGTGGCCCTTTTACGGCTTTGTGGACTTCAACTCCCAGAATTCCTCAGCCAGGCGTGACTTTACCTGGGCCCTCCTGCAGGTGGACCAGGTGGTCTCTACGTCAGCTGTGACCACTGAGCATCGCTCTCCTTTATTCTGTCCTGAACCAGCCTGCTTACCTGGCTGGAGCCACCATTACCAATCAATGGACAGGAAATAATAATAATAATAATAATAATAATAATAATAATAATAATAATAAACAAACAACCTGGTTGATACCTAGGATGCTGGCAGCAACCCATGTCAACCTTTGGTGCCAGTCAGTTTGAGTGTTCAGTTGACTGAGTTTCATGTTTTAGGAATAAAATAATAATAATAATAATAATAATAATAATAATAATAATAATAATAATAATAATAATAATAATAATAATAATAATAATAATAAACAACCTGGTTGATACCTAGGATGCTGGCAGCAACCCATGTCAACCTTTGGTGCCAGTCAGTTTGAGTGTTCAGTTGACTGAGTTTCATGTTTTAGGAATAAAATAATAATAATAATAATAATAATAATAATAATAATAATAATAATAATAATAATAATAATAATAATAAACAACCTGGTTGATACCTAGGATGCTGGCAGCAACCCATGTCAACCTTTGGTGCCAGTCAGTTTGAGTGTTCAGTTGACTGAGTTTCATGTTTTATGAATAAAATAATAATAATAATAATAATAATAATAATAATAATAATAATAATAATAATAATAATAATAATAATAATAATAATAGAAGAAGAAGAAGAAGTTGGAAGGGACTTTGGAGGTCATCTAGTCCAGCCCCCTGCTCAGGCAGGAAATGGCACAGGGTGTTTCGTGTCTGTTCTCTCCCACGTTGGTGCTTGCGCAGAGGCCGCTGGGGGTGTCCAAAGTGCGCACAGGGGGGCAATTTTTTTTTAAGAGAGATGCTCCTGATGTCCCGTTCCCCCCCCCCCAAAAAAAAAAAAAGCTGGCAGAAGAGGGGCAAGATGAGAATGTGACTCAACCAGGGACTGGGGAAGAAGCTCTGACATGGAAATCAACTTAGCACGTTCTCAGAGGCTCTCTTGTTCCTTCAAGTGCTGCAGGGCTGATAAAAGGCTGTTCAGAACGTGTGAAGGGACGGTTGCGACAACCCCACAACACACAGAAAATACCGCAGCAGCTCCACGGTTTGTGTGTTTGTTTAGCTCGCTGCTTCTCACCCTACACACCACACACACACACACACACACACACACACACACACACACACACACACACACACACACACCAAGACACAAACTCTTTTCAAAAGTAGCTCAGTAATTTAGTAGCCGGGTGAACTGGGGTTTCAAAGGTTAATATGAAAATCTGGAATGGATTACTTAAAAAAATTACTTACACCGCCATTTAACAGGATTATTATTACTTCTTGTCTTTCTCCTTCTTTTTTTTTTTTTTTTTTTTTTAGAGGTGGCTGTTGCGGCTGTAGAATTGATTTAAAAAGCCAGGGTTTTTTGGGGGGGGGTTTGTTTGCGTGTGTTTGTTTGTTTTTGTTTGTTTGTTCCCCCCCCCCCCCCCCGGAGAAATCCGATGAGAAATTGAGCCAGCAGAGCAATCTGCAAAGTGTCTGGCGTGGAGGAAAGTGTGTCTTTTCAATTGGTGAGGGGGAGAAAAAAAATAAAAAAAAATAAAAAATATGGGCCTTAACTGAAACCATATGGCCGTGCACTTGAGAGAAATCTGCTGAAAAGGGAAGGGGGGGGGAGAGCGGAGGGAGGGGGAACGTGCGCCAGGCAGAGGCAACAGGCGGGCTTTCTGCACGTGGGAAGGAAGGGAGGAAGGAAGGAAGGAGAGGGAAGGAGAGAAAGAAGGAGAAGGGAGGAAGGGAGAGGGAGGAGAGAAGGACGGGGAGAAAGAAGGAGAGGAAGAAGGAAGAGGGAGGGATGAAAGCAATAGAGAGGAAAGGAGGGAGGGAAGGAAGCAAAGAAGGAAGGGAGGGAGGGAGGAAAAAGGAGGGAAGGATGGAAGGAGGGAAGGAAGGAAAGAAGGGAGGGAGGGAGGAAAGAAGGGAGGGAGGGAGGGAGGTAAAAGGAAGGAAGGAAGGAAGGAAAGAAGGAAGGGAGGGAGGGAGGGAGGAAAGAAGAGAGGGAAGGAAGGGAGGGAGGGAGGAAAGAAGGGAGAGAAGGAAGGAAGGAAGGAGGGAGGGAAGGAAGGAAGGAAGGAAGGAGGGAGGGAAGGAAGGAAGGAAGGGGCAGCTGCCTGTCTTGAGTAGGTAGGTGAGCAAGAAGAGATTGAACTTAGAAACAGGCATTAGCTGCTCTTTTTTTGCACTTTACAAATCTGCAAAGAATTTCAAGTCAGCCATAAAGGTAGGAAGAAAGCCAAGTTGTGTGGTGAAATGGTGTTTTGGCCTGGATGACATAATCTGCATCCTGGTACAGATGTAATGGACAGTTCTTGCTAGATTGCTGTGCAATCTCTTAAGTTTGCAGTTTATCTATCTATCTATCTATCTATCTATCTATCTATCTATCTATCTATCTATCTATCTATCTATCTATCTATCTATCTATTTGACTTACATACCGCCCTATTCCCATAGGACTCAGGGCAGTTTACAGGGCAATTAAAACCATACAATACAAAAGTTAAAATAAATTTAAAACAATTAAATTTAAGCCCCAAAGTTAAAACTTTAAAACCCAATTAAAAACCCCTCAGTCTAGGCCAGAGAGCTCAAAGAGCCAAGTTTTTAGGTCCCGGCGAAATGAACGGAGGTCGGGGGCAGTCTCAATCCCATGGAGCACAGCAGGCCAGGCTCTCCTGGAGCCTGTCCAAACTCATCCTCTGCCCTCCCCTTCTCCTTTTGCCTTCCGTCTTTCCCAACATAAGGATCTTTTCCAATGATCCTGTTGGATGCAAGAGGAATAACAGAATAAGCAGACTTGGAAGGGACCTTGAAGATCTTCTAGTCCAACCCTCTGCTCAAGCAGAAGACCCCCACACCTTTTCGGACAATAATAATGATGATGATGATAAGATCGCCATCTGGAACACAACACGCCAGATATCGCAGTCGTAGAGAACCAAAGCGTACAGCTGATTGATATCGCTGTACCAGGAGATGCCAGAGTCGACGAAAAAAAAATTACAAAATATAGTGATCCTGGCCATCGAAACTGGGCGATTATGGATGAAACGTGTAACAGTGATACCCTTTGTCATCGGGGCACTGGGAACGATGTCCAAAAACTTTGCAAAATATCTCAAGAAACTGCAGCTTCCCGCAATAACTCCAGCAAAGCTACAAAAAAATAAAAATAAAAATGGCGCTACTTGGAACACCTTACATTTTAAGGAGGTGCCTGGTTGATACCTCGGAGGCTGGCAGCAACCCGTGTCAACCATCAGCGCCGGTCAATTTGAATGTCCAGTTGACTGAGGTTCACATCTAATGAATAATAATAATAATAATAATAATGTTGGAAGGGACCTTGGAGGTCATCTAGTCCAACTGCTGCTCAGACAAATGGCTGTCCGGTCTCTTCTTAAAAGAACTTCGGTTCTACCACGGCTTTTCTCCAATATTGGCCCAGTGTTTCAGAGACTGCCACCTCACGATCGCAAACCAGAGGATCCAGATTAAAAAAAAACAAAACGAAAACGCGTTGAATTTTAATACAGCTCTAACTCAGTTTGCACACCGTATACATACATACATACATACAATACATACGTGTGTGTGTGTGTGTATAAAAGCTTATGATTGGGAAGTGGTAGAGAACACATTTATGGGTGGAAAAACGAAAAGGGGCATTGAAATCCAGCTTGGCAGATTCACCTGGCGGACATCAAGGGCAAATGTGATCTGTGACTGTTGCTTTTCACTTCCTGCCCCTCCCCATCTTCCCAGGAAAAGGGGTTCCAGAGCCAACTTTCTCTTTTCCTACTCACTGCCGATTTTTCTTGCCCGTCTCCAGCGCTCCTCCCTCGCTGGAAGAACACCCAGCTTCCTGACTGTCTCCTGCCTACTGACATGTGTTCCCCATTAGACCTTAATTTCAGAAGATTTACAACACATTAAGTAATTTGTAGGTTATTTCAACTTTAATCTGCTGGAGTCAAGAAAAATCAAGATTAAATTCAAAACATACGGTTCTTCAAAGAGCTGGGAGGAGGGGGTGTTTGCCAAGCCCCACAGCCATCCTTGTTTCACGTCTGCCCCAGAAGTTGCCAAGTGATGCAGAGACGAAGGAGATAAGGAAGCTCTTTGGGTGAAGTGCAAAATGTTGCGGTGGGCTCTTGCGCGGTGACAGAAGTACCAGCTCGGCACCCCGTGGGTCTCGGATTCTAGATCTACCATCACCCATTCCAAAAGGAACGGGGCCATCTCGCATTTCTTTCCACCCGCCCGTCCATAATGGAAGTTCTCAATGAGGTCAAGGAAATAGTTACCTGCAAATGGATAACTAAAAAGAGTTGTGTTGGATGCATTTTGGAACACAAGCTTTGCTCTCCCTTGTTTTCGGAAGAGATTAGGGTTAGCTACACAACAATGTATGGCAGTGAAAGTTGGACCCTAAGAAAGGCCAAGTGCCAAAGAATTGAGGCCTTTGAGCTATGGTGCTGGAGAAGACTCCTGCGAGTCCCTTGGACTGCAAGGCGATCAAACCAGTCAGTCCTAGAGGAGATCAACCCTGACTGCTCTTTAGAAGGCCAGATCCTGAAGTTGAAACTCAAACACTTTGGCCACCTAATGAGAAGGAAGGACTCGCTGGAGAAGAGCCTCATGCTGGGAAAGGTTGAGGGCAAGAGAAGAAGGGGACGACAGAGAAGGAGGTGGCTGGATGGAGTCACCGAAGCAGTAGGTGTGAGCTTAAATGAACTCCAGAAGATGGTAGAGGACAGGAAGGCCTGGAGGAACGTTGTCCATAGGGTCGCGATGGGCCGGACACGACTTCGCAGCTAACAGCAACAACAACAAGGCGTTTGTTCTCCAGCTCCTCTGAAGTTGGAGGTGGGGAATCAAACCAACCTGTCGGATACCTTGCTCTGTTGAACTAAGGGAGTTGAATGCCAGCAAAAAGATGTGGACCTTCCTGAAATGTTTCAGCTTTTCAATATCCGGAAATGAGACCCAGTCAGTTGAGTCATTTTTGAACAGATGGACTCACGTTGGATGAACGTCCACCAGGAATCACGACCGGTTAGTGGCAGGACGTGGCGAAGTTCTGCCTCTGAGCCAAGACCCAGTTTGGGCAGGTCCAATTAGGACCGGCCAGTGATGAGAAGCGAAGACTCGGTGGGCTGATGAGAGAAATTCCCCTGGCCGACTAGGGCAGAAAAAATGGGGGGGGGGGATAGAAGGAGCTTCCTGCAGAGAGTGGAAGATGCCTAACCCTGGGAGAGCGCCCGGGCCAGGCTCATCCCGGCACGGCGGGCAGGTAGCCCCATTGCCGCCCTGCCTCCCTTCCGCTTGTCTCCGAGTCCTGGATCATGGCTTCCAGCGGGCTGGAGAGATGGAGGAGCCTCTATGAAAATGATGATATGTGACAATCAGTCACAGCAATTAGTGTTTTGGTTAACAGGCCTTTTTTGTTTTCTCTCACCCAGACAGAATGTCACAAATAAATCCTCGCCTGCATTTGCATATTAATTGGATCGGAGACGTCAAGCATCTTTCATTAAAGAAAATGATCTGCATATTTGGAGACATAAAATAGTTATTTTGATGGGTTTTTCCTCCCCCCCCTCCCTAAGATCAGGGGGTGGGGGAGGAAGGTGATGGGAGCAGTGGAAATTGAGGTAGAATGAAGGCAGGGGAGGGAAAAAAAAAGGTTCCTCGGCGGGCTTAACCCCTCGCGGTCCTGCCGCGAACAGTTATTGCCGAGCAAGAAAACATCAAAGTAAATAAAGCGCGCTCGCTGGAATGTGGGTGCATAAGTACATGTATACTTGTGGGTTCGTTTGCTTTTCCCCCCTTTGCAGTACGTGTATGTTCAGTCCATAAAGGTTCTTTTCCGCTCTGACCAGGGATTCGTAAATGCACAAATCTTCCTATAAGAGGGCATCTTTGTCATCTGAATTATTGCTAGTACAGGTGAGTTCATGCAGATACAGGAGAACTTTCCTCCCTCGTGCTGTGGGTGCGTTAACTCCACCAAGGAAGCAATTGCAATTGCTCCTGGCCCACGCAAGAGCCAGGAGATAAGGGGAGGGCTGGGTGGTACAAGCTGAGGACCATAAGAAGAGAGCAAGTCTCGTAAATACTCAAGAAAAGAACATTTTAATCAAGCGTGTTTGGGAAATATTCATCCATCAAGGCAGAGAGAGAGAGAGAGAGAGACAGAAAGAGAGAGAGAGAGAGAGAGAGAGAGAGAGAGAGAGAGAGAGAGAGAGAGAGAGGGGTTCCCCCCCCACCACCACCTTTTTGTTTTAAAAACCAATTTGTCAGAAAAAACAATGTGGAAAAATATTTAGAATGCAATTATTCACATTCTTCAAGCAGAACTGCCTTCTTCTATAAAGTTCTAATTTCTGTCGAGTGGGAGCTAAATAAATTGACCCATGCCTGTCTCCAGAAGATCTGCTTAAAATAATCGTGAGTTTTCATAATAGGGAGGCACGTAGCTGTGGGAACCCCTTGCAGGTCATCAGGTACCTCAGAAAAATGTGAAGATGTGCAGGTAGAATAGAGTAGGGTAGAGTAGGGTAGAGTAGAGTAGAGTAGAGTAGAGTAGAGTAGAGTAGAGTAGAGTAGAGTAGAGAATGTAGAATAGAATAGAATAGAATAGAGAATAGAGAATAGAGAATAGAATAGAATAGAATAGAGAAGAGAGAATAGAATAGAATAGAATAGAATAGAATAGAATAGAATAGAATAGAGAATAGAGAATAGAGAATAGAGAATAGAATAGAATAGAATAGAGAAGAGAGAATAGAATAGAAGAGAAGAGAATAGAATAGAGAATAGAATAGAATAGAATAGAATAGAATAGAATAGAATAGAATAGAATAGAATAGAATAGAGAAGAGAAGAGAAGAGAAGAGAAGAGAAGAGAAGAGAAGAGAATAGAAGAGAGAATAGAATAGAACAGAATAGAGAAGAGAGAATAGAATAGAATAGAATAGAATAGAATAGAAGAGAGAATAGAATAGAATAGAATAGAATAGAATAGAATAGAATAGAATAGAATAGAATAGAATAGAATAGAATAGAATAGAATAGAATAAAGCTGGAAGGGACCTTGGAGGTCTTCTAGTCCAACCCCCTGCTCAGGCAGGAAACCCTATACCAGGGGTAGGCAACCTCGGCTCTTTTATGACTCGTGGACTTCAACTCCCAGAATTCCTGAGTCAGCATAGCTGACTCAGGAATTCTGGGAGTTGAAGTCCACGAGTCATAAAAGAGCCGAAGTTGCCTACCCCTGCCCTATACCATTCCAGACAAATGGCTGTCCAGTCTCTTCTTAAAAACTTCCAGTGATGGAGCATTCACAGGCTTCTGGAGGCAGGTGGTTCCACTGGTGAATTGTTCTCACCGTCAGGAAGCTTCTCCTTCACTCCAGGTTGCTCCTCTCCTCTCCTCCATCCATCGCTTCTCGTCCTGCCTTCGGGTTTCTTTGGAGAACAGCTTGATAGCCGTCCTCTTTTTTCCCACCAAGTAAAGTTTAGCTCGAAATGCTGTGCTTTATTTACTAGGTCAAACTCTTCAGCCATCTGGCCAGCATTATCTTCTTAGACAGCGCTTAGACACCTTCCTGAAAGGTGCCGCCTGATCCTTCGGTAGGGGCGGGGGGGGAGTCCCTTTTTGGACGCAAGGCAGATAATTTTTTTTGCCACCAAACTATGATTTCAGTTCTCTAATATTCTTAGGAATCTCTCCTGGCCCTTAACGCTTCCGCATCTAATGCTACCGAGAAACTAATGTGCAGCAGCGGCGGGATAGGAAGAGCCGGTGGGCACACGGGAAAAGGTTAAAACTCGAGGAGTCGGGTACAAGGAGAGTGGAGTCCTACCGGTTCAAATCCCCCCCTGTTTTCTCTCTCTCTGTCTGTGTGTGTGTGCGCGCGCTTGTGCCCAGGGCTGGAAATTGTGTGGTAGGCTGCTTCGCGTGTGATTTACCAGCCAAGCTTGGCACTGCTGGTTTCAAGGAGTCCAGGAGCTTTTTCCGGAAAAGCCTAAAGTTAATTACCCGATGTCTTCAAAAGGGCAGGGGCGGGGGGGGGGGAAATCCTGTCCCAGACAGACACTGTAAACAAATGTAGGATGGAGGCTCTCATCCTGTTTAAAGGGCCTGGCGCTGCTTGAACCAAACCTGTCCCCACCACGACACACACACACACACCCCAAAAAAAAACACCACCAGTAGCTCTACTTGGGATAATTTGGGCAGTTGCAGAGTAAAGCGCTGCCCAGGATCTTTGACGGATAGATTTACTTTGACCTTGTTTGCTTCTGTACGGATCTGCCTTCCATTTTGGCTCTCGGGGAGCGCCAATCGCAGCCCAGCCGTCTGTGTGACCGAAGGCAGCTGGTGACAGCCCTGACAGATTGGTGCCAGCAGCCTCCGAGGCTGGCGCAAAGCGTGCGTTCATTTCAGAGGCATTTTTGTGTGTGCGTGTGTGGCAAACCTCCGGTCTTTCCCTCTTTCCACCCCCCGCCTCCCAAAACACACACACAAAACTTTGGGTTTGTGTACATCCGTGTGTCAGAGTGCACGGGTGCGTCTAACACGCGTGCCTCCTTCCGAAACGCACCCAAGACACACACACACACGCACGCACCCGTGCCTTTCCATCTGATCCTCAGAAGCCATTGGTATCCAGAGAACATTGTCACACGTACTCGAAATAACCCAGAAAGCTGCCAGTCCCTTTTTAGGGAAAGAATCCTGGTCGGAGAGTTAACGGGGAGGCACAGTTTATTGACAGGCTGGTGTGACTGCGGATACCAACAGCCCAGGAACCATTTCTGGAATGAGTGGGGGGAAGCCTTCCCCTTCTGCCCAGGATGGAGGGGGGGGGTTCCTGGCTGTGGCCCCTTGTGTTTGGTGCAGCGCGGACTGGGTCTCTCTGGCAAACAAGCCCCCTTGTCAGAACTCGCCGGATCCTTTTGCGTTGGCGCTTCTTTGCTCCGCTAGAGCCTGCGCTGGGTCTAAGGCCCTCAACTTGAAGAGCCCACCATTTCTGCCCTTAAGCGAGACAACACGTCTGTTGAGTGAGCCTTGTCCCGTTTGACGCCGCCTCCTGCCGCGGGTTTGTACGAGAGCCGCCGCAGGGCGTGAGTTAGCGAGCCAGGTTGCGAAGCCAACCCGCCTTCCCCCTTCTCTTCTCCTTTGGGGTTATTTTCATGCTTTCAGATTGCGCTTGCAACTGGAAGGGCTTGACCTACCCATCCAAAGCGCCCGAAGGCAGGACAAGAAGTAACAAACAAGACGGACGATAATCCAGGAGAGAAGCAACCGAGGACTAAGGAGAAACTTCCTGACAGCCAGAACAATTAACCAGTGGAACAACCCGCCTCCAGAAGTTGTGGGTGCTCAAGAAGAGACTGGACAGCAATTTGTCCAGAATTGCATAGAGTTGGGTTGGACTAGAAGACCTCCAGGGTCCCTTCCGACTCTTGCTCTTCTGCAATCGTGTAATCTCTTCTGCGGTCTGGCAGTTTTTCCCGATCTGAGGATGATCCTCAGATTGAACGCACAGACGTATTTGAGAAGGAACTTTCAAACCAGAATGTTCAGGGGGGAAAAAAAAGCGAGGTTGGGATTTAATCAGTGCTCTATTTTGTGTCTGTCTGTGTGTGTGTGTTTATGTGTGTGTGTAACATTTTAAAAATGTATACGCCGTCTTTAAGGGGGGAAACTCTCCAAGCGGCTTCCAATAATCGATAAAGCATCAATAATATAAAATGTCAAAACACTATTAATAATGAATAAGGGTATCAGCCTAATACAGATATTTAAATCCATTAACGGTTGCCCGATAAAACCCATTTAACAGAAAGCTCTGGAAAGCCAAAATGTTTCGAAGGCATTCCTAAAGATCTGTGCAGACAAGGGCGCCAGGTACCCAGAAAGGTGCAGAGCTGCCACCAAAGTGGGACCACAGCTGGAAAAACTTCTCTTTTGTACTTGCCGGCTCAGGGTAACCCATTCCTGAAAGACCAATTGTAAGCCTCCATCCAGAAGGACCAATTTCCCGTGCTAGAATTAAATCAGGCGAGCAAAGTCAACGGGCAAGCCAAATTCGCTTAGCAACCGTTGTAAAATGGGGCAACACTCACTTAACCAGTGTCTCCCTTTGCGACAGACGTTTTGGGGCCCAACAGCGGCCGTAGGGCGAGGACCACCTGTTAAAAAGGGCATCCTGGCTTGCCTGGAAGGATAGTCAGGAGCCATCCCTCCGATGCCAGGAGAAGCTTCACAACTTGGATACCCCATCAAGGTCACAGCTGGCTGCTGGTTAGAGATACCTAAAGCAGAGGTCCCCAATCTTTCGGGCACCAGGGACCGGTTTTGTGGAGAAAAGTTTTTCCACGGACCAGAGAGGGCGTGGTTTTGCATGCCGCCCGCATCCCACGGATGGGGGCTTTGCTTGTTTGTGCGGACCGGCTGCTGGCATGCCGAGGCCCGGTGCCGGTCCACGGATCGAGGATTGGGGGACCCCTGACCTAAAGGCTTGTGGTGGTTGTTTCTGGGGGGTGGATACCACGGAGCGTGAACCCTCCAGTTGAGGTGACAGTTCGGTCTCAAACGACCTTAGCTGAGATGGAGCAGCCTAAAAGCCCTTTTGAGTGGTTTTGGGAGTCTTCCTCAAACTATTGCCATCTAGATTGGCCACCATCGCCATCGTATTCGGTCGCCGGCCTCAGCCGATCGGTTCGGCTCCCGATTTAGCATTCCCGATCATGCTCCGTTCAGCGGAGAGCCGCTGTCGGCCGGGCTGCTTCCTCCGCCTGGGTTGGAGGCCACATGTAAGAGGGCCTTGCTTTGGCTTTGAATCAGGAGCATTATTGAAGGCAAGCCGAGTCGTTGCGCCTGGCTCCGATGGGCCAGGAGTTAGAAACGTCCTCCTTTTTTGCAGGAGTAATTGGTAGGCGCTATCAATCCGGCCTCTGCACCATCAGGAAATGATTCTCGATCAATTGTAATGGCTTTTTATTTATTTCCTGTGTGTAAATATTTTAAAGCTCCCCCTTCCCTTTATAATGTCAGACGCGTAAGGAAAGTGGAGACGGGCTGCCTGGCCAGGAAGGGTTAGTAGGTCTCGTCTCGTCCTTCTACTTCTTTTGAAGACGGAGGCTTCCATGCTGAAGTGGCACTTTCCAGAAGAACACACTTGGGAGGGACCTTGGAGGTCTTCTAGTCCAACCCCCTGCTCAAGCAGGAGACTTGTTTTCAGGCTAGTGGTTGTCCAGTCTCTTCTTCAAAGCCTCCAGGGATGGAGCACCCACAACTTCTGGAGGCAGGTCGTTCCGCTGGTTAATTGTTCTAACTGTCAGGAAGTTTCTCCTTAGTTCTAGGTTGTTTTTCTTCTTGTTTCGTTCCCGCCAATTGTTTCTTTTCCTGCCTTCGGCTGCTTTGGGAAACAGATTGAATCCCTCTTCTTTGGGGCAGCCCCTGAGATACTGGAACACCGCTATCATGTCCCCTTCTTTTCACCGGACTAGACATCCCCAATTCTTGCAACCGTTCTTCATAGGTTTCAAGACTCCAATCCTCTGATCATCTTCGTTGCCCTTCTCTGCGCTCTTCCCAGAATCTCAGCAACTTTTTCAATATTTTCCAACTGCGGTCCCACCAAGGCCTTATAAAATGGTACCAAAACTTCATGCCATCTCGATTCAGTCCCTCGGTTAAATGCACCCTGCCCACTTCGATCTCCAGAAGCAAAGGGCAGCTAGCAACAAGTTGGACCTCAAGCCAAATGGGCCACCACCTCCAAAGAGGGCAGCCAAAGAGATCGCGGGGCAGGTCGCGAGCTCCTTACGGCTGAAAAACGACGATTGATTGGCGCGCAACAGAGAAGACGCTTTGGCGAGAGGCGGGGGAGCGTTCGGATCGACCGTGACTGCTAACTGCAAAGTTAGCCTGGTTGTGGCCTGGTTGTGTTTTCTTTGACGGCAACTGTCGGTCCAGTTCTTCCAAGACCGGACAAAGATTTTCAGTTCGCCGGTCTCCAGGTTGACGTTGTCGGGGAAAAGGTATTTTGTGACATGAGACCTTCTACCTCCGTTTGCGGTTTTCTGGAAATGGGTTCCCCTCCATTTTGCAGGCGCTCATTGCCCACGAAGCTGACAGTCGCGCTTAGGATAAAATTCCATCCGAGAGAAGAGAAGGCCCATTATTTAAAAAGAGTTGGATATCATAAATCGGGAGGGGGGTGCTTGTGCTTCGGTCTGTGTTGCCATTTTAATGAGGGACATGCTTGGGACAGGAGGAGGAGGAAGAGGAGGAGGAGGAGGAGGAGGAGGAGGAGGAGGAGGAGGAGGAAGCTGCTGGGAAGGGCAAGGTGAATGAGTCTCTGTCTTCCCAAGACGATGGGAAGGAGTTGGCGGCTGACTCCAGTCCCGGCCATCCATCTTGGCGGTTATTTTATGGAGTTCTCGGATGTCCGGAGTTCGGCGGCTGTTTTGTTAAGCGTCGTAACACAAGAGTTTATTTAATGTGGGTTTAACTGCCTCGCGCTTTTATAAATCAAAATAATTAAAAATAATAAATTTGAAGGTTAAACAACAGCTTGCACGGCGGCCGGGAGAGTGAGCAGCAGGCTGGCAGAAATCGTACTTCTCAGCGGGAGAAGGCTTTCTTTTTGTGACATTGGGGGCTCGGGGGGGGCGGGGGAGGAGAAAAAAAGAACGGCATGACTGGGTGGGGTGGGGGCGCGGGGTGGTGGTGTTATATACCTGAAATAATTTTAGCCGGCTTCTGCCTTCACCAAGTAAGTGGGAACTGCCATTTTTAATTCCCAGGATGTCCCAAGGCCTAACACTAGACCAGAGGCATGGTGGGGAAATTGGAAGGAAGGAAGGCCGACTCAAAATAACGGTGTGTACAGGTAATTCCCGACTTAGCGGCCAGAAGGGAGCCCCACATTTATGTCGAAAGTGAGACAGTTGTGAGAACCACTGCTGCAGTTGTTAAGCTAGAAAGACGGTTGACTTTGACTTTGCTTGTCAGACGGTCGCAAAAGGGGGAATTACAGGACCAAGGCAAGCATCCTAAAGATGAGGCGGTTGTCAAGCATCCGTATTTCGATCGCGTGAACACTGTCACATTCCGAAACTGTGCTTTAGGAAAGTGAATGTTCTGGGACGAGGTTTGCTCCAAGGCAGGGGGTGTCCAACCTTGGCAACGCTTAAGACTTGTGGACTTAAAAACTCCCAGAATTCCCCAGTCAGCTTAATGTCTATGGAGGCTCTCCGCCATCCAGCTCACGGCTGTCCCAAGGGTGCTTTTTCAAAGGGCAACTGGACTTCCTTCGTTTTTCCTTGAGGAGGTTTCGCTTCTCATCCTGGAAGCTTCTTCACGTTCTGACCGAACTGGACTTCAGAATGGAAGAAGCTTCTTGGAGGAGAAGCGAAACCTCCTCAAGGAAAAAAACGAAGACGGTCCAGTTGCCTTTCGAAAAAGGGCCAAGCCAGCCTGGTCCATGAAGCTTCAAAACTGCCCACCTTAGGACACCTCCAGGGCACAGAGCGTTTATGGGCTGTTATCTCCAGTTTGCTACGATTCCTGGTTTAAGTTTGAGACAGGCCTGGCTGTCTCCCCCTCCCCACCTCACTGACCCCCCCCCCACTAGCTGGGATTTTGTGTTTCATTTGTTGTTTGGTTTTTGAGGTCAGAAACTCCCGTTTGGGAGGGCTCCAAACAAAAAGGGCAAAGGGTGTGTGCGTGTGTGTGTGTATGTGCGTGTGCTCTCTCTCTCTCTCTCTTTGCAAATGTTCTTTTTGTGTTAACCTGATAAGGAATTTGATGGCTTTATCAGAAATACCAATGCCTTATATAGCCGGGTGAGGCAAGTGCCGATCAGGCTAAAGCACAATCTCTTGATAAAACGGCAAAAAAGGAAGGAGGGGGAAGAGGCAGGCCAGCCAGGAAAGCTGTAATTTACTTTCTTTCTTTCTTTCTTTCTTTCTTTCTTTCTTTCTTTCTTTCTTTCTTTCTTTCTTTCTTTCTTTCTTTCTTTCTTTCTTTCTTTCTTTCTTTCTTTCTTTCTTTCTTTCTTCTTCACCAGATTGCGCTTGCACTTTGGGACAGCTGATAACAGGGACTTGGTTTGCTCTGCAGCTTTTCCTATTTTTATTCACTGGAAGAGAAATTCCTTAAAAGGTGGGGCGGTCGGGAAGAGGAAGGATTGGCATTCCCGTTTTTCCCCGTTCGCGATCTTCCTCTTCCTCTTTTGCTTTTTTAGCAGGGTCAAGAACGATCCCTAATCTGGGTATTTTCATACACTGTGCGGAAGTCTAAACTCGAGGAGCAGAAAGAGGGTCTTTGGTGACAAGGAAAGGCTTAAAATGTTGGGGAAAGCATCTAACTGACACGTGGAATCACGGCACCGATTTAGGGAAAATACAGAGAATTAGGGGTTCTGCTATGGTTGCACTTATTGAGGGATTGTAGCTGCCAAACAGCTCAGCTTCATGCCTGGGACATCCTGTCGAAAAGGCCCTGAGATCAATAGTGCTAAAGCTAAGCAGAGTGGGCCATCCTGCAGTTGGCTGGCTAGTATTCTCATCTAGTATAAGGCATGTCCCTGTGTTCCCACAACCTTTGATCCAGGGAAGGGAAGGGAGGAGAGCGAAGAGAAGAGAAGAGAAGAGAAGAGAAGAGAAGAGAAGAGAAGAGAAGAGAAGAGAAGAGAAGAGGTAAAATAAGGAAAGAGGAGAGAGAAGAGAAGAGATAAAATAAGAAGGGAAGAGGGGAGGAGAGAAAAGAGAAAAGAGAAAAAGAGAAAGAGAAAAGAGAAGAGAAATTAAGAAGGAAAGAGGAGAGAAGAGAAGAGAAGAAAAGAGAAGAGGTAAAATAAGGAAAGAGGAGAGAGAAGAGAAGAGATAAAATAAGAAGGGAAGAGGGGAGGAGAGAAAAGAGAAAAGAGAAAAAGAGAAAGAGAAAAGAGAAGAGAAATTAAGAAGGAAAGAGGAGAGAAGAGAAGAGAAGAGAAGAGAAGAGAAGAGAAGAGAAGAGAAGAGAAGAGAAGAGAAGAGAAGAGAAGAGAAACAGCATTCCTTACTAGCATTGATGATGTTACCCGGTTAGGGTAATGAAACGTCTGCAAGAAAACAAGCAAGCTCAGAGAACCACCAAGACCCCTCAAAAAAGAAAAAGGGACAAAATGAAACAATGATATAATTTTGGAATCACCGCCCTCGTCTTAGCCGTCGTCTATCCACTGCAGGATGAAGGCCTCTTCCGCGTGTTTCCAACCGATACGGCCTTTCGCCAATTGGGCCCGCCATACTTGCTGACCTCCTCAATCCATCTTGTATTTAGGTCTCTCTCATGGCTGCTTTGTTGTCAAGTGGGACCCATTCTCTTAACTGCCTTGCCCCCCCCCCCCCGCCATCACAGGGAATATCATTCTCTCTTCTCTTGGCCCAGTGGGAGCCAAGCGGTTCTGCAGCAACCTCTGGAATTCTGTCCTCTAAAGCCCAACGGCGAACATGTTTGGAATCGCATCAAAAAGCGGGATGTTTTCGCCGATCCTTCAGATGAATTCAGCCCTGCTCCTGCGGACTCCTCACCACTCCTTGCAACCTGCAGTTCTCATCCCTCTCCACCAATAGGAATTCCAGGTCGCTTAGTGTCCTAAATGAAGTTTGAAAAAACGTTTTACCTAGGGGGGGAAAAAAAGGGACACCTGGGTTTTCCCGTGCTCCTCTGCCAGGCACCCCCTTTCCCAGCTATAGGAGATGTCCTGTCATCCATTTATGGAAGTGTCGCAAGGCAGGCGGTCAGTTCGGGAACTCCTCTCCACCCCATTGCCCACCTCCTTTTGGTGGGAGCCTGGAGCCTCACCAATAGGAAGGAATTGTTTTTAACGGAACCTGAGCAATTTTCTCTGGCTCAAAAAATACTTAACGTTGTAAGGTGAGGCTCCTTGGAGATGGAATTGTGACAGCCTTCTCAACGCTTACAAACATCTAAAAATGGGGACATATTAAGGTGTGGCGTCCAAGAATTCTGCAGGTATTATTTTTTTTTTTGCGCCTTCACACCCACCTATATCTCTTGCTCCTGATCTGACAACTAACCGTGTCCAAAGGAGGGAAAAAGAAATGGGTGGCTTGGTTCTCCCTACGTTGTGTTCTGCCCTAAACGTAGCCATTATTCTCTCTCTCTCTCTCTCTCTCTCTCTCTCTCTCTCTCTCTCTCTCTCTTTCTCTCTCTCTTTTTTTTTAACGCAACCATCACCCCACCGAAGCAGTAAACCATGATTTGCATGCGGCAGGGCTAGCCTCCGCCGGAAAAATGATCCTCTTTGGGGGCTCTCTAAGGTGTTAAAAGGGTTGAATATTTGCCAAAGTAATAGCCCGGCTTCCGGAAATGAGCTCCTGTTTTTCCGGTGAGGCCCGTGAGTTTTGCTCCACGGCTTCTGTTTAAGAGGATCCAGATATAAATTTTTGGGATGGCGTAAATTTTTGGGATTGCTAAGAAAGAATTAAAGGGAGACTGATACAGCTATTTCAAACTTATTTGTTCTCATCAGTCAGCCACACCCTTCTGAGATTCGAACCTGGGCTGAGTGCACATTTGGCCTGTATTTTGGGCCAGCAAGGTGTTCAGAATACTCAACACACACACACACACACACACACACACACACACACACACACTCTTCTCTGTTTGTGTTTGTCTGGGTGTGTGGGGGGCTTGCAGTTGCTGGGTGGAAGGAGACATGGTGGGAAAAAGTCCCAGCCCATCCCAGGCCTCTTTGCGCCCCCCCCCCCCCAAATAAATAAAGAAATAAATAAAACCGGTGGTCTCTTCCAAAGGTTATTGGCATGGGGGCGATTGCCGGCTTGGTGAATCTCCCCCCCCCCCCCGGAATGTAATGAGCTGTTTTTTCGGCTCTTCATATTGCATCTGCTGATGAAGGCTTCGTTAGGATAATGGAACGAAGCTAAAATATAAATGACTCTCTGTCAAGAAACCGCTTTGACTTGTGTTCTCTTGACAGTTGCCGGGCCGTGATGGAAGCGGCGGGGAAGGGGAGGCGCTACCCGGGTGTGCTCGTCACGCGCCCACATGTGGGTCTGTCCCTTGAGCACGCCTGCTCGGCTCTTGGCCAGCGTCAGCCCTGAATTGCCCAACCTGGGACTGAAAGAAGACGCGCTTCCCTTTCGGAGCCCGACCTGTGCTAAACGAATCCAACCCACCGAGCGTCTCCCTTCAGGGGCTTCCCTAAACCCAGTTGTTTGTTTGGGTGTCTTTCTATCTCGGCCCCGGCCCCGGGCAGCTCCTGTAAAGCATTGAAACGTCAGGTGCGTTTCAGAGATTGAAATCCTACGTTTCCCAGCGTGGCTCCTGCGGACGCGGCGTACCTGCTTGCGCCTGGCTTCGTCCCGGCGAAGCGACCTACCCTATCTCATGTTAATCGTTTTTAGAAGACTTCTTTTGGTAAGAAAGAAAGAAAGAAAGAAAGAAAGAAAGAAAGAAAGAAAGAAAGAAAGAAAGAAAGAAAGAAAGAAAGAAAGACAGAGAGAGAGAGAGAGAGAGAAAGAAAGAAAGAAAGAAAGAAAGAAAGAAAGAAAGAAAGAAAGAAAGAAAGAAAGAAAGAAAGAAAGAAAGAAAGAAAATTTAAATCAAAAGCTAGCGCCCTGAAAAGCAAAAGACCTGTTTTGTAATTCAGGGGCCCACAGGGGCCTTCTTAGAAAAGAGCCAACAATTTTCTTAGCAGGATTCCTGTCTTTTGCGGGCAAACAAACAAACGACAAAGGTACACGGGGGTGTGAGTTTTAGGCAACTGGGGCTAGAGAATGTTGCGGAAGACAGCTTGTCTCAAATGGTCTAGGCGGGTCTCCTGGTTGAGCAAGGGGGCTGGACTAGAAGACCTCCGAGGTTCCCTCCTTCAATTCAGACTGAATTCTGATTGGTTGAAGCTAATCAGTCAGCCCTCTCTGTTGGGATCCGCCAACCCTTCACGGAAGGCCTTTTTGAGAATGCCGATGACATGTTAGCAAACTTCTAGATTGTCCTTTGGCCAAAGAAAGATGGGCGGATCCTGGTACCTTTCAGATATATGGGACTATAACTCTCGGCACCCACCAAAACAATGTTGAGGATTGTAGCAGGCTTCAACTTAGTGTTATGTCGGGGGCGGTCTTCAGACTTGGCCCTTTTACGCCTTGTGGACTTCAATTCCCAGAATTCCTCAGCCCCTGCTGTAGGGACTCCCACTGATCAGAATCACAGGCGGTCCTCGACGTACGACCACAATTGAGCCAACCTTTCTGACCCTCGTTAAGCCAGTTTTGCCCCAT
Source organism: Vipera latastei (assembly GCA_024294585.1). NCBI lineage: Eukaryota > Metazoa > Chordata > Lepidosauria > Squamata > Viperidae > Vipera > Vipera latastei. The sequence continues at coordinate 3,028,376 of CM044370.1, forward strand.
TTTCACGACCTTTTTGGCCACAGCGGTGAAGCGGATCGCCGCAGCTGTTAAGTCACACGGTCCTTCAGTGGATCCGGCTTCCCCACGGACGTTGCAAAAAGGGGATCGCGCGTGATACACACACACACACATGGGACTCTGCAACCGTCACAAACACGAACCAGTTGCCGAGCCTCCCAATGTTGATTACGCGAGTGACCACTCGGAGAGAACAATGGCACGGGGTGGGAAAAGATGACTCGTGACCCTCTTCTTCACACTTACGGCCGCGGCGGCCGTTAAGTGTGAAGAAGAGGGTCACAAGTCATCTTTCTCTCCCCCCCCATGCCATTGTCTCTCCGAGTGGTCACTAAATGATTTGCTTGTAAATTGAGGATGAGAGGCTCTCTGAAGGAAGTCTCTCCCTTCTTCTCCGGCGGCCCTCGCCGTTCACAAGGCTTCTGCGTGGCGCCCGGGGTGCCACACACACACACACACACACACACACACTTCCCCAGCTTCTTCATTATTTTAATCACTGTTGTGGTGAAGTTTCATGCATCCTTTTGACCTTTCTTTTGGGCCTGGTTGTGCTGTTTAACTACAACTGTACACTCGTCCCCCGGCGCTATTACCTAGGAAACTCACCATTCAAGCCTCCGCCTTCCCACTCCCCCTGCCATTCTCGCTTCCCGTGTCTTTTTCTGTTGTGTGTGTATTATTATTATTTTTTCTCCCGCTGTCTGTCCCCTTCCTTTTTCTTCTTCTTCTTCTTCTTCTTCTCTTAATCCTTTAACACGGTTTCCCTAAAAAGTTTTGTTTTTTTTAATCAATCAAATTTTGGGCAGAAAATAGGGTCGGTCACGCCCGG
>CM044370.1:3034225-3056432 GCA_024294585.1 Vipera latastei
GGGACCTTGGCCTGCCTGGCTGAGGAATTCTGGGAGTTGAAGTTGAAGGGCCAAGTTTGAAGACACACACACACACACACACACACACACACACTGACATAACACAAAGTTGAAGCCGGCTACAATTGTGATTGTGTAATGAAGAGCAGCAAGAGCTGAAAGAGCCAGGCGGCTGGGAGGGAGCTATCAAGACAATTAAAGCTCTGGCTTTAATGCAGAGTCCAGCTTTGCCAGGGCCCCCTCCCCTTTTTTTACAGCTCTCATTTGCATATGCAGATCTTTGGACCGGGGCTTTCCTTCTGGAGGACCATATTGCCTTCAGGGACTTAAGTCTGACCTACCTCTGTTTTTTTAAATCCCCCAATTAGCAGCGGTCCAGAATAGCCGGATAGCAGCAAGTTCTCAAGGGGGCGGGAGGGGAGGAGGACTGGGCAAATGGGGTGTGTGTGTGTGTGTGTTTCAGGAACCCCCCTTGCTGGGGTTGAAAGAAGGAGAGCCGGGCCAGAGATTGGGGTGCTCTGGAACCCCCCCCCCCCCGTGGGTGGGTTGGTGGGTGGGCAGCTTAGCCTGGTCTGCCCTAGATGGAGAGAGAGCCACTGTCGGGAGCGCCGAGGAGGAGCGGAGAGTCCATCCTTAAGAGGACATGTCAAGTTCAATTAGCGTTATCTGTCTAAATATGTGCTGGGAACAGAGCATGCAAGCCGAGGCTTGGTGGCTTTGATGGAGACATATGCAAGGTCAGCCTGCCTCCTCCTGCAATCCCTCAAATCTGATTTGGGGGTGGATTACACCTCCTAAGTAAAATTGGCCTCGCTCCTCTTGCATCATTGATAAGCTGTGGGCGGCCAAAATAATAAAGGGGAAAGCGGGGGTGGGGGGGGTGGCAGCATCGAAAGAGCGCATGGCTGGGTGGGAGGGGCGGGGGAGAGGGCTAAAATCTTGCTAAAATCTTTTTTTTTTAAAGTTTGGTGGTGGGTGACGGAGGGGCAGAGGGGGGTGGGAGACAGGCAGGGTAGAAAGAGGCAAGGACCAACCCCCCCCCCAGAGAAGGGAGCATTGCACAAAGTCTTTGAGTTTGGCATTGGAAAATCGGGGCCTGCTGTTGGCACATAGGAGACTGGGTGGTGTGTGTGTGTGTGTGTGTGTGTGTGTGTGTCTCTGTTCATGCCCAGAGTGCCTCTTTGCTTTGCCTCCTGGAAGCTTTGGTGGGAGGACCAAAGACACAGGACAAAGATGGCTCCGATGAACGCCTCCGGCAAAGCGGCCGGCGTCGTGGTACGCGAGGAGGAAGGCTGGAAAGCTGCAAAAAAAGCCCTGTCGTTTCCCCCACCCACCCCGGCCCCCTCCATTCTCATTCCCGCCGGAAACGTCGGCCTACCTTGCAAGGCGGTTTTAAAAGATCGTGCGGGACTTGAAGAAACTCCGGCCTAGCTGCGAGTTCCAGTTTGCCGCCCCCCCCCCTCCCTTTTCCTCGAATAATCCCTTCTCCCCCTCCCCCAGGGGACCTCTTTCTCTCTCCACCCCAGTTTGGGAACATCTGGGTCTAAATAATTCAATTTACTTTGCGTGGTTTTTATTTATTTATTTGTCAGTTTTTCGTTTTCTTTTCTTTTTTTGTATTGCAAGGGGTGGAGAAGACTGTGAAAAGATTGCACACCTCACACCGGCCATCTTTCGAGCTTATGTGCCGAAGCTTGCTCCCCACCCCCATTTGCTCCCCCCCACCCTCCCACCCCCAAGACAAAAATCTTTTTTTTTAAAAAAAAAAGAAAGAAAGAAAAGAATGAGCATTTGCCTCTGTGGTCCCTTTTCAAAGCACAGCAGCTAATCCCTGAATCACGTGAAATTGGCCATATATTTTTGGCTTTCGTTCTGCTGGTTCAGGCGTTCGAATTTCGACATCTCAAGGAGGCCGGCGGTTTTAAAGTAAAGATTCTAGTCCCTGTGCCTGCGCTTGCATCCCTCCTCTGGCTTTGACAAGACGGTCACTTGCACAGGGCTAAAATCCCTCCTAGCCAGGTCACAGATAAGCGAGTTGAGGAATAGGAGGATATATTGTAATATTTCACGAATCGTCCGATGTAAGATTGCGTACGTTCCTTCTTTGTGGACTGTAGAATTGCCCTGGCAGATCTGCTTGATTTTATTTTTATTTTTATTTGTGTGTGTGTGTGTGTGTGTGTGTGTGTGTGTGTTTTGCATTGTAGAAGGATTGAAAGGTTTGTTGACCCGGTTTTATTTTCAACAAACAAACCAATTGAATAGAATCATTGGAATGGCTATTCTTGCCAGGCAGTAGAGATCTGAGTAAAATTTCCCTTTTGTGCTGAAAAGACCCCCCCTTGCTCTCCGTAACGGACAAAACAGCCTGGCTGCGAGATGGCTTAGAATGAGGAAAGAACCATAAGATAATTAAACCTCTTAAAACATTTTAACTTTTCCCCCCCCTTGCTCAGATTCTACCTTATGCACCTATGAACGCCGCAGGTGAGGGAGGTTTTTTTTTCCCCCTGCCGTAATTCCACATTAACATCCCATTTGATGGGATGAAATGGGGGAAAGACTGGGGTGGTCTCTGCCTGCTAAATGATCAGCGGTCTGGGGTCTCAGCAACTGACCTCCTTTTTTTCTCCCCAGGATGAAGTGACTCCACAGCTTTAATTCAATAAACCAATTTGCGGGATCTGAATCCAGAGCTCTCGAAAGATAGGAGAGCCCACCAGGACGACAAATGGGTATGTCTGCCCACGCGGGATCTTTATTTTCTTACTTTTGTCTGTGTGCATGTGCGTGCGTGTGTGCGCGCGTGCGTGTCTGCATCGGCGTGGTGCTTAGGTCCACCTGATGGCCTTTCTGATGCTTTTTATGCTTCCGTGGACCTAAAAGACTCAATGTCAACTTCAAATGTGGCGATGACTCGTGGACTACAACTCCCAGAGTTCCTGAGCCAGCCATGCTGAGGGGACAGGGACATTCACTTTTCTAAAGCACAGTTTCGGAATGTGACAATGTTCACACGCGCTTGTACACTATCTCCCATAAAGCTGCTTGTAAGCCAACGGCTTTCCAAGGCACAAAATTGGGGGAAGACGGTTCAAATCCATTCGCTTTTGAGAAAAATGTGTCATCTGTTGCTCCAGCTCAATATCCGGTAAGAGTATCTGTGTCTAGCGCAGGGGTCTTCAAACTTGGCCCTTTGATGACTTGTGGACTTCAACTCCCAGAATTCCTCAGCCAGTGTGCCTGGCTGAGGAATTCTGGGAGTCGAAGTCCACAAGTCATCAAAGGGCCAAGTTTGAAGACCCCTGATATGAAGCGTCAGGAAAAGTCCCAGCCTGCAGCCACCCCGTTTCCTGGATTTGCAGATTGCCTTTTCGGGAGACATCCATTTCAAATCTTGAGCGGTCAGCACATTGAGATTAAGCAGGCCCACCTGTGGACATTTCCACTTAGGAATTCTCCTCTTGTGAGGTGAGGCTGGCCTCCTCCGAAGCAGGCCTTCCTTTTCCGGATCAAAATCCACTGCTTTGAACCTCCCTCTCTCTCTCTCTCTCTCTCTCTCTCTCTCTCTCTCTCTCTCTCTCTCTCTCACACACACACACACACACACACACACACACACACAAGGTTCAAGCCAAGTCAAATGTGCAATTTCTCTAAATTCCTGAGAACTCATCCGCGTCAGATGTCCTGGGAACTTTTGCATGAGGGCAAGGGCAACACATTTTGAATATTCCCCCCACCCCCGCCATTTTCAGCTGTCCGGTAGCTATCTCTGGAGGTTCAGCTGGGGAAGACCGGGGTGCCTGCTCCCCACCTGTCCCCCCCCTTCCCTTTCTTCGGCCAGGTGTCAAGAGAGGGTGTGAGCAAGTCCCCTCCTTTCTTCCCCAGGCTGAAGAGGGATGGCGTCAAGGGGTGACCGATAGAAGGCCAATGTTATGTAAATATTTTTTTTTGCTGCCACACCGGGCAAGAATGGGCCTGGCCTTTGCTCATCCATCCATCATCGAGATGGCCCTCTCTAGAGGCAGGGGGCTTAGCGGGGAGGGGGAGGAGGAGCCAGAGGCAGACAGAGGCAGCATGTGCCCCACTCATCAACTCTTTTTATCCCCATTGCTTTCGGGGAGCCCCGCTGGGCTCCCGACGCTGGGCTTTGTCTTCCCCGCCGTCCCACCCTCCTACTTGGCCCTTCGCCTTTGCACACATCTCTGTCCTCCCACCCCCACCCCCCTCCAGCCCTGCAGAAACGTCTCCCCCCCCTTTTTTTATTTTTGCCTTTCAATTTCTTTCTCTGACTTCAAAGGCGCCCTCTTATTGTCTGGCAATTGCCAGGCGGTGGCCCTGAAATGCGATTACAGCCGGGCACGGTGTAGGTCACCCTCCGAGCACCCTGCCTCGCGCGCTCGCTCAAAGGGCCGGAGCGGATGCTTCCTTTTGCGGGCTTCTCCGCCCTGGTTACAACTCTTTCCTCCTGCTTCCCCTCCCTCCCTCCCTCGCCTTCAGAGACTTCTGCCCCTGCCTTTCCTCAAATCTATTTCGCTCTCCCCTCCTGGATCTCTGGGACAATTCAGCGTGGGGTAGCTCGCCCGCAGGGAGATATATATATATAAATCTTTTGTCGTTTGTATTTTGTGGCGTCCCTCCTTTAGCATCCTGTCTTTCATGAATCCCGTTCCACCATTTCTTTCAGGACGGTCTCCCTCTTGTCCCACGGCGAGTTGGCTGTGGCTAGCCGGCCACGGTGATCCGTGGCAAGTGGTCATAGGCCCCTGGCAACCTCTTGGAAAGATCTCAGCCCTTGGCCTCCCTGGGGCCAGGATTCTTGCCTTCGGTGCCTCCGAGAGAGCTGCTTGGTGAGCCAGCCAGCCTGCCTGGTCTTGAAACGCCAAGGGTGGAAGGCCTCTGCCTGGCTCAGCCTGTGACTGGCAAGTCCTCTTGGAGCTGACCCTGGCACTTGAGAAACCCCCCCCCCCAGGTGTGAAGAGAAGGAGAGGGATACCTGGCCGAGAGTTGGCGTTGCATCTTTCTTGGGCCTCCTTGCTATTCAAGGAAGATATCTGCCTTCGCTCTTGGCGCCTTCCCCAAATTGTCCATCTTCTCTTTCTGCTTGGCCCGTTTCGCTTTACCCCCAGCGCTTCTCGCCCTCCCCCCCGAGTAACTTTGAAGATGCGTGGACCTCAGCTCCCAGAATTCCTCAGGCAGCCCTGCTTTATCCCGCACTTTCAGGAGGTCGCCGGACGTTCTGCGCAAAGAACGCCTCCAAAACTTTCGAGAGAGGCCGGAGAAGAAGCAGCCTAACGCTAGAAGTATAAATAATTCATCTTATTTATATCTCTTTGAATGATGGGCAGCCCCCACCCACCCACCCATCTCAGGCCTTGCCCCCCCCCTTTGTTTTTTTTTAAAGAGCTGTCCAAAGTCCTACCATCTCTTTTAAGCTACGCAGGATAGGCTCTGTCCCGATTGATGGCGAGCTGGGGTTGGCCCAGGTCTAGTGCGTAGAGAGGAAAATTGGGGTGGGGGTGGGTTTGCCTTCTTCTCTTCTCTTGTCTCCCCCCACCCCTCCATCTTCTGCGGAGGCCTCTTCGGCCTTTGTCTCTCTCTTTTTTTCCATCTACTCCCAATGCCTCCCTTTACTTCCTTGTCACCCTAATTGATTGCATTAACCTTTCAACGTATTGGATTTCCCGGGCCTCGTGCGGAGAGAACTGTGCAATATGCTTATAATCTGGGCCAGGATGGACAGGGAGCAGTCAACAAGGCTTCTTCGCCAACAGGAGCCCTGACAAATTGGCTTTTCGAAAAGACGGAACGGAGGCCGGGAGGGACCTGCGAGCAACGGATGGGGCAGGCAGTGCATCAGCCATTAAATAGTGCAAGAGAGGGGGAGAGAGAGAGAGAGAGAGAGAAAGAGAGAAAGAGGGAGAGAGAGAGAGAGAGAGAAAGAGGGAGAGAGAGAGAGAGAGAGAAAGAGAGAAAGAGAGAAAGAGGGAGAGAGAGAGAGAGTGGTAGAGAAAAGAGGCAAAGGGGATAGACTGGCAAACGCAGAGGGGTCTGCCGGCTACAGCAGAGTCGTGTTTTCTGCAGGGATTTTGACATTTTTAATAAAACTTCGGCAAATGTCCGCATGAACGAACGGCGGAGGGAGGGAATTTTGTGTGTGTGGGGGGGGTCGGTTTCCTCCCATCTTATCAAGTTATCAAGTGTAAGAGTGGATAGAGATCCCGACCGAAGAGAATTGGGGGGCAGGGGTTTGTGTGTCTGTGTGTGTGTGTGTGTGTCTGTCGGATCCTCCCTTGTCCCAATGACTTCCCTAAATTAAAAGAAGAGAAAAAGTGTAATATCAAAGGCGACGCCTTCGCGGATCAAACGAAAGGCCTGGCGGGGGGGGAACAACCAAGGACCACTATCGGGGTTTGGTTTTCGATCGGCCGCTATGGAGAAAAAAACTTCTAAAACCAAGGCCTTTGGGGCGGACTGGAGCAGGAGACGGGGGGGGGGTGTCCGGATGCAACAAGGTGGGCGAGCGGTCAAAAAAAAAAGAAAAGAAAAAAAAAGATGGCTGTATCTTTGCCTAGAGGATAAAGCAGGCACTGGGTGGCATTAAGTTAATTGATTGCTTTGCGACAGGCAGCCGGGATAACTGTGTTGTTCTGTCACCGTGGCAACAAGCCGAAATTGTCAGCCTGTTTCGAGGAAGGGAAGTAAAACAATGTCTCATTTGCGGCGATCTTGGCGATTGCTTTCCTTCAAAGGGTTAGGGCTCATTGATCCATTTCCACACACACACACACACACACACCACCCAGGAATATGATTTTTTTTTTAAAAGCAAACGCAGTGGCGGGATTCAAATAGGCGAAGAACCGGTTCTCTGCGCGGATGCCGCTTCCGGAAGTCCATCCTGGTCCAAGGCGACAAAAAAATAATAATAATAATTAGCGGCCGGTTCTGCCTGAAGGGGTGGGAACCGGCTGAATCCCACCACTGGAGCAAATGGATATGATGGAAGCCAGGGGGAAGAAGAAGAAAAAAAGCTAGATAGAAAGGATTTACCCCCGACACACACACACACACACACACACACACACACACACACACACACTTCCCAGATCACTTTGCTTTTTTGGGAGTGAAGCATGGAAGAACATTTCCTTGCTTCCCCTTTTTTGAAGAGTGTGTTTTGTGCACTGCCTGAAAAGGGACAACCAAGTCCCAGCATCTTACTTTTCATCGACCTTGTTCAGGTTGGAGAAAGAACGCCACCACTAACTATAAAGACAAGCTTATTCTCTAATTTAATGTTTATTTCTTCATTGGCTGAGCTTCTATACAGGAGCATACGGGAAGCCCCAACTTTAGAGCGGATGTTGGGGTTTATTATTATTATTTTTTTTGCATGCAGGCTGTTGCATCTCTCTCTCTCTCTCTCTCCCTCCATCGGAGGGGAAGCCTGCGGTGTTCAACAGGTGCTGCTTCTCCCAAGCGCAAAGATGCAGCTGGGGGCGCGGGTGTGTGTGTGTGTGTGTGTGTGTATGGGGGGAAACGGAGTGGTCCATTTTTGCACACTTCTTTACATCTCTGAATTGCCTTGGGGATGCCCCGGCTTAGCGCGCCCGGCCTTGGTTTTTCAAGCAAAATGCCCATTAATAGCAGCTGACATGTTGAAATAAAACATTATAGACAAGATCAAACGTACAAAGGGAAGAGGGGAGGGGGGGAGAGAAGAAAAGAAAAAATCAATCCACAATACCCGCGTCGTATTAATTTCCCTTTTAAAACCGTAGCAGTTTTTGCAGCCGAGCGGCTCAAAGCGTCTCGTGAGTCTGGCTGGCGTTACTGTCGAAAACTCCTGGAAAAAAAAAACGCTTTCCACGGTTCGCGAAAGCTTCTGTCCGTGCCACGAGGCTGGTTGTTATTACTGCACAAGCGTGCTGTTCCTCCTCCTCCTCCTCCTCCTCCTCCTCCTCCTCCTGATCATAACCACAATAATAACAATTAGTATTTATATATCTAGTGCTTTCAGTCATCCCAAGTCCCTTGCCGGCTGACACGGTTGTCATTCTTACAACACCCCAGCCCTAGTGAGTCACTATAATTCGACTTCAGATTGCAGTTGCGTTGATGGAGAGAGAGAGAGAAAGAGACAGAGAGAGTGAGTGAGTGAGTTGCTTCAAGATTCAAACCAGGGACTTTCTCGAGTCCTTTTTAAGCGGCCTGGGGTCAGGAGGCACTGAGTGAAGCTTTTGAGTTCAGCTTTCTTTTGCAAAGGACCTGTTGACTTTGCTTCTCCGAACTGAATTAGCACTTGCCGAGGGCCTACCTGTCGGCAGGTGTACTAGCCCTACCTGTTAAAACACCATTAAGCAGCCTGGCGGGAGTGAGAGCTGGTGAAAGGTGAGGCCTGAGTCGTTTAAAGGAACAATAAGCAGATCCCGTGCGCGCGTAGACGTTCCTTTTTATCACTTCCACCAGCCAGTCAGGAACCGGAGCAAGCATTTAGCTCGGAGGATGTGGGAATGCAGCCAGACAACGGGTCGGGTTGAGGCAGAGACTGGATGGGGGGTTTCTTTGCTTTCGCTTTCTTGTTGTCTTCTCCAGTATTTTGGGGGGGGGCCCTTCAGCTCCCTGGATTTATTTATTCTACAACTGAATAGAAGAGAAAGTGGCTTTCACGAGGCTGAGATTTGGTTTTGCTGTAAGAGAGTCCCAGGATTGACCTAGTGGATCAAAGTGGTTGGTTGGTTGGTTGGTTGGTTGGTTGGTTGGTTGGTTGGTTGGTTGGTTGGTTTCTTTCTTTCTTTCTTTCTTTCTTTCTTTCTTTCTTTCTTTCTTTCTTTCTTTCTTTCTTTCTTTCTTTCTTTTTTTCCTTCCTTCCTTCCTTCCTTCCTTCCTTCCTTCCTTTTCCTTCCTTCCTTCCTTCCTTCCTTCCTTCCTTCCTTCCTTTCCTTTCTTTCTTTCCTTTCTTTCTTTCTTTCCTTCCTTCCTTTTTCTTTCTTTCTCTTTCTTCCTTCCTTCCTTCCTTTCTTCCTTTCTTCTTTCTTTCTTTCTTTCTTCCTTCCTTCCTTCCTTCCTTCCTTCCTTCCTTCCTTCCTTCCTTCCTTCCTTTCCTTTCTTTCTTTCCTTTCTTTCTTTCTTTCCTTCCTTCCTTTTTCTTTCTTTCTCTTCCTTCCTTCCTTCCTTCCTTTCTTCCTTTCTTCTTTCTTTCTTTCTTTCTTTCTTTCTTTCTTTCTTTCTTTCTTTCCTTTCTTTCTTTCTTTCCTTCCTTCCTTTTTCTTTCTTTCTCTTTCTTCCTTCCTTTCTTCCTTTCTTCTTTCTTTCTTTCTTTCTTTCTTTCTTTCTTTCTTTCTTTCTTTCTTTCTTCCTTCCTTCCTTCCTTCCTTCCTTCCTTCCTTCCTTCCTTCCTCCTTCCCTTTCTTTCTTTCCTTTCTTTCTTTCTTTCTTTCTTCCTTTTTCTTTCTTTCTCTTCCTTCCTTCCTTTCTTCCTTTCTTCTTTCTTTCTTTCTTTCTTTCTTTCTTTCTTTCTTTCTTTCTTTCTTTCTTTCTTTCTGTCTTTCTTCCTTCCTTCCTTCCTTCCTTCCTTCCTTCCTTCCTTCCTTCCTTCCCTCCTTCTTTTCTTTTCTTTCTTTTTTTTCCTTTCTTTCTTCCTTCCTTTCTCCCTTTCTTCCTTCTCCATGGGGTGTCTGCCTTTCTTGCTCAGCATCTCTTTTGAGTATCCATCACTTCTTCTCCGTCTCGCTTTCCGGGCCTTCCTGCCCTGTCATCCTCGTCTCCCGCTGAATTGCATGTTTTTCCCATTGGGGAAAACCTCCTTGGGGGTTGGGATTTGGAGAGCTTAAGAGCCATTCATGGTCTCCAGTCCCCAGAACAGGTTGGTGAGCAATTCTTTCTCTCTCTCTCTCTCTCTCTCTCTCTCTCTCTCTCTCTCTCTCTCTCTCTCTCTCTCTCTCTCTCTCTCTCTCTCTCTCTCTCTCTCCCACCCACCCCCACCCCCCCATGTGTGAAAAAGAACCAAGCGTTTGACTGGCAGAGCTGCCTGTAGAAGCGAGATGGTTATTAGTGTCAGGAAAAAGGCTAAATAACCCTCTAACTGGTATGAAGGTGAATTCATGCTCTGGTGAGCAGTGAAAATATGAGAGAGGCAGCATGGATCAGGAAATAACATCACAAAAGCTCTGGAGAATGCCAGAATACCGAAAAGCAGGAGTTTAGGCCAGGGGCTGGGGTAGGCTGTTGCGTAGTTTGATTTCTTGTTACAAAGCTTAGGAATTTGGGCGGCCTGGGATTCTAATTTTTTTTTTTGAGAGGGGGAAGGAAACAGTAAGACACACACACACACACACACACACACACACACACACAGTTCCTCGGATTCTGGAGAATAACTGTCACGTGTTTCTCGCTCCTCCTTCCCCCCTACGTTACGCTTTTTTTTTTTCTTTCCCCGCCCGCAATTTTCAGGAATATAAAACCCTGGAAGTAAACGAATATTTGCAGATATAAACTCCTACACAGATAAAATCTTCTTGCAGGGAATAAAGGAAGACAAAAGGAAAAAAAAAAAAGGCTATGCACCTAGCGGAGGGTTGGCAACACACCCCGGTGTGTAAAGTGGAACCATTAAGCCTTATCTGTGCTGTGAACAAGTTGATTGTGCGGCTGCTGGAAGCCAACTAAAATTCTTGGGCAGCACCGGGCTTCTCATGTGTTAGGTCTGAAGGTGAACACGCGAAACTGTCTTGGGCCTGATCCACCTCCAAGTCCCTATGGACCCCCAAGATGCCATAAAACAAAACAAAACAAAAAACCAAGCGTGGGTTGCTACGTGGTGCCTGATATTAGGATGGACTTTGATCACGTCTGGTCCAGAAGCGTTCGTTCCTCCTTGCTCACCATCATGGCTTATTGTTAATGGTTACATGGTGGGTGGCTTAGCTAGCACCACTTCATGACAAGGCGGCTTACAGCTTTATGAAATGAGCTGAGGGCGTTGGAACATCCCGGCTCTTCCCAAGGTGAGCCGGAGAAAAAGTATAGATTGTGGGGGGAAACTCGGGGAAAGAACACGGTTAGACGAGGAGAGGTTAGACTTGATCCAGAGCGTTCTGGTTCTGGATCCAGATTAAATTGTCCCAAGCAAGTCTTATCTAATAGGGCAGGAAATGGTCTTCTAAGGCGGCCTTAAGAGAGGAGGTCTTATTTTAATTCTGCTCGATTTGCCGGAATTTGCACGGATTCTCCTTTCCACCCCCCTTCGACATGCAAGAAGGAGGAGGGAAGTAGGAATGAGAAGAAGGGGCAGAGGGAGAAAAAAAAGAGGGTTTAGTAACAACTCCGCGCATTGCAAAACTTTATCCTTTGAATAATGTGTCACAGCAACTGATGGGCGATAAAGGGGGAGAGGGAGCCTTGCCAAAAAAATCCGGCTCAGCCAGTTTTCCTTATTTATTAAAGAAGGGGGAAAAAAAAGCTTAGATAATTAACTTTTTTGTTTTGTTTCGCGGGCAACTCCCCAGACTGGCAACTTCAGGGCGCCTGGCAAATGAAGCTTTCTTCTCTCAGCTCTGCCAGAATGGCATAAAACAAACCAGATCTGTGCCCGGTGATTGTCTCGAAACCAAGGCTAGTCGAGATTTGTCAGTTTCAGGGTCCGGGGAATGTCATCACTCTCGCGTTTTCTAGCTCCTGTGCCCTCCACCAGCCCCACCAAGGCAAAAGAAGAGGCCTGCTTGCATGGGCCTTGGAGCACAATCAAGACAAGCCAACATTAAACAGCAAAGCAGCTCCAACAGGGCCCATTTTATCATTGCAGCAGCATTATGGTTTGATTCTTGTAGGCCACCTTGCTAGCCATCTATCTACTCGCTCTTCCAGGCAGCGTGGAAACACGTGAAACGAGCAAACACAGAGCGGGACAAAGTCTGCCTCTCGGTTTACCAGGTGAGAAAACTGGACCGACCGCTTTTAGGTTCCAGGAAAAGAGAAATTCCTGGGGAAGCAGGCTAGAAATTCCTTATGCCCAGTTGGGCAGTTCTGCAGCTGAGGTCTTGAAGCAGATTGTGAGGAGTTGGGAATGTTCTTTCCGGATATTCCAACTTTTGGCCAAGAGGTTGGCCAACGTTCTTACCAAAGGTCATCCCTCCCCTTCTGGGTTCTGAGACGGGTGGGAGAGAAATAAGAGTTGGGGTTGGTTGTAAGATCAGCTTCAACTCAGTTACTGGTCAAGTTCAATTCTCCTAGAAGAGGAGGAATCGTTGATGTGCTGAGTGACCGATGCTTTGCCTCTTTCAAGTTCAAGATCTGGATCTCTGGAGCGTTGGTCTCCCAAGCCATAAGTTGTGGTGTGCTGATGCATTTCTCTCACAGCCACTCCCGTATTATCCCTCATGCCGAGAAAACAGACGAGGCAGGGGAATCCAAAGCCCTGTAATTTATTATGAAGTTTCTTAAGTAAAGTAAAGTTAAGTTAAAAAGGGACGCGGTGGCTCAGTGGGTTAGGACGCTGAGCTTGTCGATCAGAAGGTCGGCAGTTTGGCGGGTCGAATCCCGAGTGCCGCGTAACAGAGTGAGCGCCTGTTACTCGTCCCAGCTTCTGCCAACCTAGCAGTTCGAAAGCACGTCAAAATGCAAGTAGAAAAATAGGGACCACTCCGGTGGGAAGGTAACAGCGTTCCATGCGCCTTTGGCGTCTAGTCATGCCGGCCCACATGACCACGGAGACGTCCTCGGACAAGCGCTGGCTCTTCGGCTTTGAAACGGAGATGAGCACCGGCCCCTAGAGTTGGAAACGACTAGCATGCGTGTGCGGGGGAACCTTTACCTTTATAAAGTAAAGTATAGAGTTGAGGCGGGCTATTTTTTTTTTTTAAAGACAGCTCCTTTATTAATTTTTTTTTCAGAATAAAATGGGCTATCTTCTTCGCAGCCCCTGTCTCCTCTTGCCCTTTGGTAGAAAACAACATTTTTCACTCACAGTTGCTACTCAGACGGAAAATTACTAAATGGGTATTTTTTTTCAGGGTTTTTTTTTTCTTTTAATTTTCTTACCTCTCTCTTTTTTTTTATGGAAACTCAAGGATGTGTCATTTTTTTTTTTGAGTTTCAATTTAGCATTGGAGAATTTTATAATTTAGTAATTAATAATCTCTGATAGGCTTTAGAAATTGCGGCTAATTGAATTTAATGGGAAGATGATTTTCAATTTTATTTGATTATCCGGACCCCTGGCATTGGTCTTTATGGAAAAAAATGGGGGAATGTGCAGTGTGGGCTAAGATGGCATAATTGAATTAGGGCTAATCGGATTTCTTCGTCGTGAATTTCCCTATAATTTTCCTATAATTTTCCATTAGATATCTAGTTTACAAATATTCACAAAGAAATGAAGCTCTTTCGGAATGGAGATTGCTGGCTAACAGGATTACCGGGGACGTTTGCACTGCAATGCCAGGCCAGGCTCCTTCAGTAATGTAATCGCTGCGTCTGCCTCACACTTCCCCCCCCTCCCCTCCTGCCTCCCGATCATTCGTTCAAAGCCGTGGCCCATTCCCCACCCCTCCCCTTCCCCTCCATTTATTTCATTGGTGAAAGTCAGCCTTGTTCACGTCAAAGCCCACCCAGAATGGAACTGGGTCCTCGTTGGAGCGATGCACACGCCCAATTCCTCATCAATCTTGCTAAGGCTGCCTGGATCGATTCACAACAACACGTTGGGTCCGGTCAGTTAAAGACTTAGCTGCATTCCCACCAGTAGGCTAACGGCCACTGTTCACCTTAGTGTCCTTGCTCCTGTTTTGGGAATGTTAATATCCCACCATTATTATTATTATTATTATTTATTATTATTATTATTATTATTATTATTATTATTATTATTATTATTATTATTATTATTATTATTATTATTATTAGTGCTTTTTTTGTAAAAGAAAAGGTGCCGGAACTCACACACATCATACAACCCCGCCTTGCCTACCCTACAAGGTTCCATCCAAAAAAGGTGCCGGAACTCCGTTCTGAGCGTTCTATGACAAAAAAAGCCCTGATTATTATTATTATTTTTTACAAATAACCCAAGGCAGCGAAGATATCCGACACACTTCTTGTTAGTTGTTGTTGTTAGTTACGAAGTCGTATTGTTGTCGTTAGTTACGAAGTCATGTCCGACCCATCGCGACCCCCATGGACAACGTTCCTCCAGGCCTTCCTGTCCTCTACCATCTTCTGGAATCCTATTTTTCCTATTCCTCCTATTTTCCCCACAACAGCCACAACTCTGTGAGGTGGGTTGGAGGGGGGGAAGAGAGAGAGAGAGAGAGAGAAAGAATTAATTTATCTTGCTAAGTGAAAAAATTGTTAAGTCGGCTTTGCCCCTTTTTGCGACCTTCCGACAAGCAAAGCCCCCGGGGGTGGGGGGTGGGAAGCCCCATTGACTTCACAGCCGGTTTACCGAATCGAACAACTGCAGCGACAAGAAAAGTCGTCAAAAGGGGCACAGCCCACTTAACAACTTTTTCACTTAGCAAGATAAATTCTGGGCTCCTAAGTCGAGGATTCCTGTACAAGGGCTTTTAAGCCTCAACGGTGGAGTTGTAGCAGCAGCACACATCTGGAAAGTTCCCGGTCTCCCACAGCTGGGAACTCTTGTGGTCTTCCCACGGTCACAGTCGGTGGAGACTGAAAGCCCCAACTGGAGAATTTGGGGTCACACCTGTATCTTAGCCTGGTTCAGCAGAGCCGTTCTTTGGTTGCTGCGCCGGATTTTCTGCGAGAGTTGACCTTGCCGCTTCTGCCCAACTCTGAAGGGTGCCGATTTGCCCCACACCGCCCTCCAGGTTCCCGCCTGATGTCATCGGCGCAACTTGCTTTCCGTCGATTGGGTCTGCGTCTCGAGTGTGCCATTTGAGTGGCAAGCTGGGCTGACGTGCCGCCGCGCTAGCTCCGAGGTGGACTGGGGCAGATCCTCTGCCTCTTGTGCAACCTGCTCGACTTGTGTTCACGTTCACACTTTTCCAGGCCATGGTTTCTGTTCGGCTAGACTGGAGGGAGAATCTTTCTGGAGCTTTTAAAATACTTTACACCACATGTTCCTTTGCCTGGAGTCATACATCGTTCTCCTCTTTTGTCGCAAGATAACTAGGCAGTAAAGAATGACTCTCTCCTTTGCAATCGGGCTCTCCAGCGTCTTTTGCTTTGATTGGGCTGGGTGGCTTCCTTCCAAGCAGCAGACATCCCTAATACGGCCATTTTTCACCCAGACATCCCTCTTGCTTCATAAGACGTGAGGTTTAATACCGGGCATCTCCAGTTGAGAGATCTTGAGAGGTAAGGCTTGCAGAAAAGCCCTATAGCACTGCAGGAGCCGAAATGTTGTAAAACAGAACGGGCGGTATACTAGGAATTTTGTTCACTGCTTATGTGGTGTGCCCTGGCACCGGCCTTTCAGCAGTCTAGAGAGCCGATGGACGTGACGCGGGAAGTACGAGTTTGCCAGCGGGGTTCACCAGAAAAAAATTCAAAAAGGTGGAAGGGGAGATAATCTTAAAAGGATGCTTGCTTGCTGAAGCAAAAACCAGGTAGCAACTTGGAAGCTTGGATGGCTGTACTAGGTCAAGAAAAATGAATGGGCCGTGAAGTCTCTCTGATTTGGTTGATTTTGACCGACAGCCCCAAAGGGACGTACCGGCACGAGCAATATCCTACACCACGCCGGCTAGGCTCCTGGTTGCAGAAGTTGCCACCTCACTCAGGTTGTCGAAAGAAACATAAATATTGTGCCAGCTCAGCCTCCTTCCCCAGAGTTGTGTCTCTCTCACTGCTTTGCAGCCATGGAGCATGTCCTCCTGCTCAATTTCAGATAGGTCTCTTGTTAAAAATCTCCAGTGAGGAAGCGCCACAACTTCCAGAGGCAAGTCGTTCCGCCGATCAATTGTCCTCCCTGTTAGGAAGTTTCCTCCTTAATTCCAGGTTGCATCTCCTAACTCGGAGGTTCCCCAACCTTTTGGGCAACCTGGGACCGGTTCCGTGGAGAGAGGTTTTTCCGCAGATCGGAGGGTGCCTGGTTTTGCGTGCTGCCTGCAATCCCGCGGATGGGGGCTTTGCTTGCTTGTGCGGACTGGTTGCTGGCATGCTGTGGCTCGGTACCGGTCCACGGACCGGGGTTGTGGACCCCTGTCCTAACTGGTTCCACCCCCTATTGTCCAAAAGGCAAGGTGGACCTCTCTTTCTGTCCTCTGCCTGTTGGCCCTACAGGCTTCCTTTTTTGCACCCGTTGCAAAAATTATACCATGAGGCTGATCCCACCGTTGAAGGAAGCCCTGGGGCAGGGGTAGGCAACCTTGGCTCTTTTACGACTCGTGGACTTCAACTCCCAGAATTCCTGAGCCACCATGGCTACCCCTGCCCCCGGGGTGTCTTTCTTATTCTCAGCTTGGCAGCTCATTCATTAGCCAATGGACTCACCCTTTACGGAGGGACTACCATTGCTTGCTAACCCTAATCATTTCTGAACATTGAATCTTACTTAACTTTTAGTGCATGCGTGCTTGGGCAGCCCCCTGGTCTTTCCCACGCAAGTCCTCAACTTACAACAGTCCATTTAGCGTCCGTTCAAAGTTATAGTGGCCCTGGGCAAAACGGAACTCGGGCCGCGTCTTTCGCCATTACGACCTTTCCAGCACCCCCACGATGCGGGCGATCAAAATTCCGATGGCTCGGCGAGCGGTTTCGTGACTTGACAACCGTTGTGGGTCGCGGGACACTCCCCCCCTTTGGCGACCTTCAGTGGGGAAGCCCGATTCGCTGAACAGCAGCCGGGTTACTAAGTTACCAGCTGCGGTGATCCACTTAACAACGGTGGCAAGAAAGGTTGTAAAGCGGGGCAGAACTCACTTCACAAACGACTCACGCCGAGGGCGTTATCTCTAGTAGGACTAGGCCTCCTCCCTTGCAGAAACGGAGCCAACAAACTGAAGTTTCTTAACTATTGTTTTTTCCCCACCCCCCCCCCCCCTTCTTGGGAAAGGATGGCACTGCAGCTGTCTTTGAGTGGAAACCAGCTGGAAACGGGATGGGAGGGAGAGAGGATGAAATGACTGCAACGTAGGGTTGGTGGATGCAACGCGTTGCAACCCTGCCAGCCTCTTTTTGCTCTAGGGGGCCCAGCCCTGTACACTGATACTCAACGCGCCGGGCTTTGGCAACGCTCAACTGCCATCTCATGCTGCCGATGAAGCAATTGGAAGCGCATCAAGGAGGGGGAAGGGGTAGAATTGGGAGGAAAAGAGCGCATGGGACGTCTGCCGGGCCTGACGCCTAGGCGCCTCCCTTTACGAAATACCAATCAAAACAAAAAAAGGGGGAAAAAATCTGACTAAAAGAGGGCAACTCCGTTTGCCTAACAGATTACCAAATCGAGGGAGGGAGAGAAAATTACATTTTCAAGCAGGTAGATCGACTGGGGTGGGGAGGGAGGTGGGGAGAAAAAAAAATGTCTTCATCTTCCAGGTGGAAGTTGGGGGGGGGGTCTGTCCGGCAAAGAAGCGGAAAATCAGCTGTGGGACATTGTAAGGTCTCTCCAAAAAGTTTGAAAAGCGAGTTTGTGAGTGAGGGTCTGATTTTTTGGGGGTGGGGGTGGGGAGTTTGGCTTTTCGTTGCAGTCAGCGGGAGTCCTCGACTTACGACCGCAGTTGAGCTAAGCGAGACGGTTGTCAAAAGTGAGTTTCACCCCATTTTTACCACCTCTCTTGCCAGAGTTGTTAAGAGAGTCGCTGCCATTGGATTTGCCCGTTGACTTATCAGAAGGCTGCAAAAGGGCTTCACGCGGACCCCGGGATACTGCGACCGTTGTAAATGTGAGCCAGGTTGCCCAACATCTGAATTTTGACCAGGGGACCCTGGGGGAATGTTGCAACGGTCGTTAAGTGTGAAAAACGGTCGTAAGTCCCTTTTTTTCCAGCGCCGTCGCAATTTTAAACAGTCATCAAACCAGCGGTTGACGTGACAGCGCGAATTCTGCAGTGGACCTTTCACGGGCCCGGCCTGGATCATGAGAAGTCTTACTTGCTTTTCGTGAATCCAGTTGGTTTCCAAGATCACTTTCCCTACGGTCTAGGTAGGAGCACTGCTTGAGCATCCGCTGACCAGGAGGATCACATTTTGAAAATGATCAAGGGTTTGCAGTCCTCACACAAGCTCTTGAACCCGAAGCCGAAGCTTTCGTATCTTCTTAGGGCTGGACCTCATTCTGTGCAGTCCAAGGGAGCCTGCCTATAAATCCACCTCTTCCGATTTTTCATAATGGGTCATCTGGACTCCAGGAGGATTTATTTTATTGCCTTAAATAATACTACTACTGCTAATAAGAGGATGTTGGGTTTTGATTGTAGATCTTAAGCACTCCTTGTTTTATTTCCTGGGTAGCTTGCCAGCCATGCTAGGAATGAGGGCGACGTCTTAGCAGTTTTAAATAAAGAGGTAGGACCGGTGGCAGTTATTGGGTGCAAGAAAGAACCGATGCTTCAAACTTGTAGCTTCTCGGAACTTAATCACTCTAGCACCTCCGGTATCCCTCCCTCCTTTCATGACAATAATGATTAATCGCTGATATCATTTTTCATCCTCCCTCATCATCCTCTTGCACTGCTACGTACACTCGGCGACCTTGAACGTTTGAAACCTTAGAAGTGTTCCCCTGTGCAGTCTCTTTCGGAGGTTAGCGGGCTCTAAGCCATGTCCAAGAACAGGATCTGGGCTGGGGCAAAGCCGTTACCCGTTCAGACGTTTGCAGGCGTTTTTCGTGACTTAAAATGACTCCACCGCAAGGGCCAGGTTGCACGCAGGCGCGCAGTCGAAATCTGAGCATCCGTTCAAGAGGTCCCAGGCAAGAGTCAGAAGTAGCTCCTTCCCAGAAGCCTTATGTGTTGTAGGAGACCCCGTTGGCTGCCCTAGGGAAGATATTACCTACACACACACACCTCAGGTAACTTACCAGCTGAACTTAGCTGTAGACATAGTGTGGTGGGATGGAGGGTTTGTTGTCACTGTGTGTTGGGGGGAGAGAGCACAGGGGGAGGCTCAGCTAATCTCAATGTACACATGTTGTACTTTGACAATAAAGGTTTATTTATTATTTATTATTATTATTATTATTATTATTATTTAGACGCCAGCCTTGAGTCCCAGAGACTTAAGACAAACAATTCTACAACTTCCAGAGTTGAGGCAAAGGGCCCTGCCTTCCAGGCAGTGGAGCGCTGGGGCCCAGCTCTGGCAATGGACCCTGAGGTCTGTCACCCTGATTTTCCAAGATGGAGGCTGACATTTGCACAGGTGCAAAGGGCATTTTTCTCGTCACCACCTGAATAAATTCATAGTCCTATCATACAGGAGAAGATGGTGGATGTTTCCTTGGGCACCTGTCCCTCTCCCTGCCTCTCTTTCTTTCTTTTCTTTCTCTTTCTTTTCTTTTTCTTTCTCTCTCTCTCTCTTTCTCTCTTTCTCTCCCTCTCTTCTCTCTTTTTTCTCTTTCTTTTTTCTCTTTCTTTCTTTCTCTCCCTTTCTTCTCTTTCCCTCCCTCCCTCTTTTTTCTTTCTCTTTCCCTCTCCTCCCTCTTTTCTCTCTCTCTTTGTCTTTCTTTCTTTTTCTTTCTTTTTCTTTTTCTCTCTCTCTCTCTCTTTCTTTCTCTTCCCCCCCCCTCTCTCTCGTCGCTGTGTACTGGATATAAGTCCCATTCAAGGCAGTGGAGTTTCTGTGGAACAGTCTTTAATATCTAAGTAACTTCTGGCGGGCTCTCAGGCAATTAAGGAGAGCCAACCTGTAGTTGCAAAATAGTGGTTTTGTGCTTGGTTAAATGCCGTCCATATTTAAATGCCAGCAGAGGACTGGGAGGAATTTAATCCAGGGCAGAGAAATTGTATCCCTTTGCTGTCTTTTCACATGTGAGCTGTGTGGTTTGCGTGCTGTGACAAAGGAGACCCCCAAAGTGAGCAGTGGTTCCTTTCCGAATTTCTGTCGGATTTTGCGCGGATTAATTGCAATCTGGAAGTGTTAATTAATTAAACATTGCCATCGCTCCCCTGCCCCTCTGTAGGCACAAATCTGGGGCTCTTTTTCCTTGCAAGAGGCAGGAGGGCACGGGGCTTTGAGAGAGAGAGAAAGAGAGAGAGAGAGAGAAAGGGAAAGAGAGAGAGAAAGAGGGAGGGAGAGAGAGAAATGTGTATGGTGAAAACATTACTACTATATAAAAGAATTACAGAACGTAAGTAGGCATAGTTCCTAGGCGAGTTGAATAAATAAGGCTTTCTCTTTAAAACAAAACCACCAAGTTTAATTTATCTGATTTAAATTGGGATTCTTTCTCTCCCCCCCCCCGCCCCTCCTTTAAACATCCCGTTTGGGGTTGGCTGGGTTCTCCGATGGTGGAAGTCTCCAAGAGGAGAAGGGCAGGGATGCCAATTTTTAAAACTGGTAAAAGAGCAGCCTGGCTAACTGCTTGAGGGAATCCTTCCGTGCCCGGCAACCGCCTGGTCCTCAAGAGAAGCTGCCAAGTCTACCGAAGGGCTGGCAAAGGGCTTCCTTCAGCCTTCCCAAAGATCTTTGGGACTGCTGTGCCCAAAGGTCCAGCCTCTCCCCACCCCTCCACCCCCCAGCTGTTGTCTCTAGAAGTTTATTTTTAGAGGAGGAAGCCAAAGGGAGAAGTGACCCCTAGAATGTTAGACCAGGGGTCCCCAAACCCCCCCGGTCTGTGGACCGGTACTGGGCCGCGGCATACCAGCTGGTTCGCACAAACAAGCTAAGCCCCATCCGTGGGATGCAGGCAGCACACAAAACCACACACACCCCCTCCGGTCCGCGGGGAAAAAAAAACCTTTTTTCCCACGGAACGGGCCCCTGGCGCCCGAAAGTTTGGGGGCCTCTGAGTTAGACCACTACCACAAAGAGATTGCCTGCTGGAGTGGAGTTGGTGTTAATCTTCCCCCAGTTAAAAGGCCAGTGTAGTGGCAGCATAATTTAGGACAGAGCGCTGGAAGAGAAACAGCCTTGTTTCTCCATGCTTTGAAGGTTCTTCATTGACCTGGAAGTCCTTCCTCTTCCGGCTACCGCTAAGAGCCCCCGGGCCTACCATTTCCTCAAGACTAGCACTGATTTTAGTTCCTTGCCTTCCAGAGATATTGCTCAGGGTACAGGGGGAAGGGTAGGCCTTGGTTAGGAAATCAAAAGGACAGGGGGCTCTCCTTTGTGCGGTGGGACACTCGGCATCCTTGGGCCCAACTGACCGACGGGTGTCTTCAGGATGGACAGTAAAGTCACGGCCAAGCTAGATTGGTGCCAAATTACATCTAACAAAAATGAGGCATCCCCCCATTTTTTGGGGGGGGGGGAATGCTAAGCGAGACATTTGTTTTGCCCCGCTTTACGGCCTTCCTTGCCACAGTTGTTAAGTGAATCCTTTCCATTATTAAGTCGGTATCTTAGCTGTTTAAGTCAACCCGTCTTCCCCATCAATACTGCTCGTCCAAAAAAAAAAAAAAAATCCGCAAAAGGTAATCACGTGATCCCGTCGGTTGCCACGTGTGTTGAATTTTGTTCCCGGGACCGTGGGGGTGCAAGGTGAATTTTAAAAGGGCCGTGTCGCTTTTTTTTCCAGTGGCGTCGTTAACCTCAAATGGTCCCTAAACGAGCCGTCGTAAGCTGAGGGAGACCTGTACCGCAGCAAAAGGCTGTTTATTTCAAATCCTTTACGTTCCGCCGCCCTCACCAGCCCTGTTTAAAAAAAAAAAAATTAGCGCCAGCTTTCCATTTTGCCATTTTTCGTTTGGGTAGTCTCCCATTGACGTTTCAAAATGACTTTGACGTTTTTTTAATTCCGCCTGCAATCTGCCTGGGGGGAACTTTCTGCCCTGAAAGGTGAAATCGAAATATTAGAGGGACAAAAAAAAAAGAAAAGAAAAAGAAAGAAAGAAAGAAAGAGAAAGAGAGAGAGAGAGAGAGAGAGAGAGAGAGAGAAAGAAAGAAAGAAAGAAAGAAAGAAAGAAAGAAAGAAAGAAAGAAGAAAGAGAAAGAAAAGGAAGGGAGAAAGAAAGAAAGAAAAAGAAAGAGAAAGAAAATAAAGAGAAAGAAAGAAAGAAAGAAAAGGAAGGAAGGAAGGATGGGAGAAAGAAAGAAAAAGAAAAAGAAAGAAAGAAAGAAAGAAAAAGAAAAGAAAGAA
>CM044370.1:3056632-3163567 GCA_024294585.1 Vipera latastei
AGCCAATATTGCCAGATATTCCCCAAATTTTCTGGCTTTGCAGACCGGCGGGGGGGGCGGGTAAGCGCACTCGTCCGCAGCTCCCTTTGCACAAGCGGGGACCACCGCTTGCCCAAATGGAGGACATAGGCACGTTGCTCACCCACTGCTTGCACAATTGGGGGTGCGTGTCCACGAGCTCGCTGCTTCGGGCGGCTTGGTTCTGAACACCTCACGGCACAGTAGTGCAGAGGCCCCCAACCTTTTGGGCACCAGGGACCGGTTCCGTGGAGAGAGGTTTTTTTCCACGGATCGGAGGGTGCGTGGTTTTGTGTGCTGCCTGCATCCCGCGGATGGGGCTTTGCTTGTTTGTGCGGCCCGGTTGCTGGCATGCCGCGGCCTGGTACTGGTCCACCGACCCCTGCAGTAGTGGACTCCAGCTCTAGTGAAAGGCCCAGGCAGAACCAAGTCACCAAGACAGAACAGGCTTAGCTGCCTGGTCTCTGCCTCTGAGGGATCGGCCGCTTCCATCCCGACTTCACCATCCCGGCGGGCAAGGCGAGCGAAAGACCCCTTCTTGGGCCCCGGGCCTGATCCCCTGGTTTTCTCTCTCGCAGGCGGCCCGGTTGCACCTTCACCTTCAAGAACAAGTGTGACATCGAGAAGCACAAGAGCTACCACATCAAGGACGACGCCTACGCCAAGGACGGCTTCAAGAAGTTCTACAAGTACGAGGAGTGCAAGTACGAGGGCTGCGTCTACAGCAAGGCCACCAACCACTTCCACTGCATCCGGCCCGGCTGCGGCTTCACCTTCACCTCCACCAGCCAGATGACCTCCCACAAGCGCAAACACGAGCGCCGGCACATCCGCAGCTCGGGCATGCTGGGCTTGCCCGTCTCGCTGCTGGGCGCCAAGGAGAACGAGCAGGAGGAGTCCAGCAACGACGACCTGGTCGACTTTTCCGCCATGAGCTCCAAGAACTCCAGCCTGAGTGCCTCTCCCACCAGTCAGCAGTCTTCCATCTCCTTGATCGTGCCGGGCACTCCTTCCTCGGCCGCCGAGCTGGCCGCCAGCAAACCCGCCAGCAATATGCCTTCGGCCTCCAAAATGCCCGCCCTGCTCTCGCAGGCTCTCCCGAGCAATATCCCTTTGGCCCTGGCCCTGCCTAACGCAGCGCTTCCGGGAACGGCAGGCTCCTACTTCCCCATGCTCCCCAGCCGGGTCTCGGCTCAACTGCCCGCCAGCTCCGCCGGCTTGCTAGCCGCCAGCACGCCGGGCACCAACCCGGCGTCTTCGGCCAGCTCCCCTTCCCCGGCCCTCTCAGGTTCCGGCGAGGCCGCCGCCATCTCTTCGCCAACTCCAGCCGCCTCCATCATGGAGAAGATCTCGGCCAGCAAAGGATTGATTTCGCCCATGATGGCTCGGCTGGCGGCGGCGGCCCTGAAGCCCTCGGTGGCGGTGGAGGCAGGTGAGAGCCTGGGCAGGCACCCCTCCTCCTCGAAGCGGTTCACGGGGGAAGCGCCAAAGGGGAGGGCCTAGCAGGTCATTTCCCCCCCCCCCATGGAGAGAAGGAGGGAGGGTGAGATGGGGACCTAGTTGCCCTTCCCCTGGGCTGGAATCGGGAATCTCTGCGGTCCTTTCAAGTCCAGTTCGGACTAGGTCCCATGGCAAGGGAGGAAAAACAGCCAGTTTCCCAGGAAGCCTTTTATTCTCCCCATTATTTTTAAAAAAGGCCAGGAGTGTATGGAGGGGGAATTTTCCTTAACAAAGAGACGGTCATTCATTCATTCATTCATTCCTTTCTCTCTTTCTTTCCTTCCTTCCTTCCTTCCTTCCTTCCTTTCTCTCTTTCCTTCCTTCCATCTTTCTCTCCTTTCTTTTTTCTCTTTCCTTCTTTCTTTCCTTCTCTTTCTTTTTTCTTTCCTTTCTTCCTCTTTCTTTCTTTCTTTCTTTCTTTCTTTCTTTCTTTCTTTCTTTCTTTCTTTCTTTCTTTCTTTCTTTCTTTCTTTCTTTCTTTCTTTCTTTCTTTCTTTCTTTCCTTTCTTTCTTTCTATAAAAATCCACTTGCCCTCGATGGAGCAACTTCCCCATCAGCCGAAGCGCCTCTGGGCAAATTAATATTTTAGTCAGCGTAGTGGCGAGAAACTCGGCAGACACGTTCCCGTCAGCAACTTTTCCCTGTAGTGCCTCCATCCTTCCAGCACGCAGGGTCCTTCTCCCTGCCTCTCCGCTTGGGGGGTGGGCGACATGGGGGGGGTCTCAGCCTCCTTTTGGGGACCCCTTTGCTTTTGCCAAACGGGAGTCGGTGGTTTGGGAAGAGGCAGGAAGGCCGGTGCCGGTGCCAAGCGGGCGTTGGCGGAAGGCCGCTTGGTGGAGCCCCCCGTGTTGGGTCCGAGGGGTCAGGTGCTTTGAACCAATGGGCTTGGGTGTCATTTTCGATCGAGCTGACATGGCAGACGTTCCTTCTGGGCATGCTCGGTAGAGGGGCCGGTGCCAGTCACCAAGGCAACATGGAGGCTGGGGAATGGGAAGGGGCTTGACTAGCAGTCCAGAGCTGCCACATTGCCTCAGCGTTAAGGGCGTCTTTAATAAACGTTTAAGAGGCAGCCCCGCAAATGAGTTATGACAGCTTGCACAGAGCATCAGATCTCCCCCTCGCCTCCTTCCGCCCTTCTCCTTTAAAAGAGCCCCAGAGCCTGGACAACTTTGACATAATTTTTGCAATAATTATCACTCGGAAGAATTTCCACACCAGGAATGGACGTCAGACCCCATCACGTCAGCCCGGCAATAAATGCTGACCAGCTAACCCCGGCCTCTCTCTCTCTCTTTCTCTCTCTCTCTTCCTCAAACGGCCTGTGTGCTGCGGGGGGGGGGGAGAGAAGTGGGGGGAGATGGTTGTCTTCTCCCTGTGCGCGTGTGCTTTTAAACGGATGCATCATTCTTTATTGTGGGTTGCTTTTCCATGACTTCCATGACTGCTAAGCTTGTAAGCCGCCCTGAGTCTTTGGAGAAGGGAGGGATATAAATGGAATTAAAATAAAAAAATAAATAAATACTTTGTTGAGTGACACTTTGTGGGTCTCTCTCTCCCCCCCCCTTCCTCCCCCCCCCACTTTTTCCATCTCTCTCTTTCGTCCATGCAGGAAACGGGCAGCCCACAACCCCCGGACGGTTTAACCTGACCCAGATGAAGCCCGAGGCGGCTGAGAATCCCGGCTCGGGACCCACCGCAAGCCAGGATTCCTTGCAGGAGCACAGCCTGGACCTTAGAATGAAAGATCCCGGGTAAGACATCACGGGCCCTCCGTCTCTGGAGGTTTTCAAGAAGAGGCTGGATGGTCACCTGTCTGAGATGGTCTAGGGGGCTGGACTAGAAGACCTCCAAGGTCCCTTCCAGCTCCACCCTGATTGATTTGATTGATTGATTGACTGACTGATTGATTGAGACGGTCCAGGGTCACCTGCTCAAGCTGGGGGCTGGACTAGATGACCTCCAGGGTCCCTTCCAGCTCTACTCTATTCTAAAACAGAGGAGAGCAACCCAAATTGGGGACATCTCCCGCGATCCCTTGCCGTTGGCCAGGCCACCTGGACCCCAAGACCACCAACTGTCCCCTCTTTCAGCTGTAGAAGAAGGAGGTGTTTGGAAGTCTGCCTGTCTCCACTTCAAGGCGGGGGGTCCCACCGGCTAAGCTTTTTGGTGGGCCCCATGTGTGTCTCGGGCCTCCTCACCTGTTTAACCTCCCAGCCAGAGTTGGGGGTTGTGGCTGAGCAGTAAGGGAGACACAATAATAATAATGATGATGATGATAATAATAATAATAATAATAATAATAATAATAATAATAATAATGATGATGATGATGATGATGATGATAATGATGATGATGAAGTTGGAAGGGACCTTGGAGGTCATCTAGTCCAACCCCCTGCTCAGGCAGGAAACCCTATGCCAGGGGTAGGCAACCTTGGCTCTTTTATGACTCGTGGACTTCAACTCCCAGAATTCCTGAGCCAGCATGAGGGAACTATGGCCCCCTCGTGACTCGTGGGCTTCAACTCCCAGAATTCCTGAGCCAGCATGGGGGAACTGTGGCCCCTCATGTCTTGTGGGCTTCAACTCCCAGAATTCCCGAGCCAGCGTGAGGGAAACTACGGCCCCCCTCATGACTCGTGGGCTTCAACTCCCAGAATTTCCAAGCCAGCATGGCTCAGCCTGGAAGCCTCTCCCATTCCTGGCTCGGGAATTCTGGGAGTTGAAGTCCACCAGTCCTAAAAAAAAAAAAAAAAAAGACCCAAGGTTGCCTTAGCCCTGGCTCTAGACCCCTTCAGACAAATGGCTGTCCAGTCTCTTCCCAGCCAGCTGCTCCCATCTTGGGGACCACGGCAGGAAGCCCTTTTGGCCTCCTCTCCGGACACCGTGGCACCCCATTTGGAATGGGGAAGGTGGGCTTATCCGGCGGGCTATCCTGCCTGGCGGAAAGAGGCAGACGGTGCAAAGGGTGGGTTCCTTCCCCCCTCCTCCTTCGTACGCATCAGGTGGAAGGTTAGGGGGTGGGGATTTTTTTTTGTTTTTTTTTGCCAATTTGAAAAGAGAATTAATTGCAGCTCCCCTATGCACATCTTAACTAAACCCTGTTGGTTTGTGTGTTCCAGTAATGAATCAAATGGCCACACAGTCTCGGCAAATTCATCTCTTTTATCCTCGCTTATGAATAAGGTAAGAGCCATCCATCAGCTCGGGCTTTCATCCCCCACCCCACCCCACCACCACCACCCAGAGAAATTAAAGCGAGAGAGAGAGAGAGGGGGGGGGAGAGACGCGTTTGTTTTTTAATGTTTTCCCTCTAATAAGATGAGTTTGTACCATTTAAATTTTGAGACCATTTTTCATCGGGTATAATTTCAGAGCCACTGCTTACGAATTAATTTAATGAACTGGCTGAAGAAATATATCGCAGCCTCTGACACTCACACTCACTCTCTCTCTCTCTCTCTCTCTCTCTCTCTCTCTCTCTCTTTCTTTCTTTCTTTCTTTCTTTCTTTCTTTTTCTCCCACCCACCCCCAGAAGGAGGAGGAGTAGGACTCTGTTGTTTTTTTTTTAATTTCAGAACCAGCCTCTTCTCGTTTTTTTTGCTTTTATTAATGCCATGTATTTACCTTAGAAGTTTCAAAAAAAGGTCTGGAGGAATCCGCTTGCGTTTTCCCCTTTGTTTATTTTTCCGAGAATGGAAAAGAAGGCAGAAGTGCCACCGCCGCCGAAAGTTGGAGCCAGCAGGCTTCTCCCCAAAAGCCCTTTTCGTTTTTTAAATCGCGCGACCCTTTTACGAAGACCCTTATTTAAATTATGCGTCCCATCGGGGATCTGTTCTTTTCTTTTCTTTTCTTTTCTTTTCTTTTCTTTTCTTTTCTTTTCTTTTCTTTTCTTTTTCCCCCTCTGTAAACGTTAAATGTAATTTTGGGCGAGGGCAATCGCCTGGCCTTCCGTTAGCCAGGACCACTCAGAGCCTGCTTGTCCTCAAAGCCGAAGGTGGGGGTTTCTTCCGAGGGGCTTCCCCGGACCTGCCATCCAGGCAGGGGTGAGGATCTTCACGGAAATGTCTGCGTGGCTTTGCTTGGAGCTGCCTCTGTTCTCATCACTCTTTCTCCCAAAGTTCTCCAGCACTTTCTTTAGCTCGACTCTCCTGTCGCCGCCACCACCCCCCTCGCCGTTTGGGAGGAGTTTGCCAGGCCTGGCCTTCATCTGTGGCCAGCTGGGTAGCTTAAACCCTGCCACCTTCAAACTGGCTTCCGATTAAGGCTAGCATTAACCACCTCGCCGGACACGAGAGCAATAGCGCTTAGCACTTATATACCGCTTCACAGTGCTTTACAGCCCTCCCTAAGCGGTTTACAGAGTCAGCCTACTGCCCCCCAACAATTTGGGTCCTCCTTTGACCGACCTCGGGAAGGACGGAAGGCTGAGTCGACCTTGAGCCGGTCGGGATCGAACTGCTGGCAGTCGGCAGAGCGAGCCTGCAATGCTGCGTCCTAACCACTGCCCCACCAGGCCTCATATAATAGCAAGGGGCCTTGCCTTTCCATCAAGGCAGCGGCAAATGCTTCTTCTGACTGAGGAGAGAGAGGAATGGCCCAACTCACAAGGAGGTGGGTTCATTCAGACCGAACCACCCCCCAAAAGCCAAGCTTGCTGGGGATGATGGGCGTTCAGCAGCTTGCTTAAAACTGCTCAGGGACAGTGTCACTGATGGAGCAGATAAAGACTCTGGGCTTGTCGGCTCGAAAGCCGGCAGCCCCGGTTGGAGACCCCAGCACCACGCAACCGGGTGAGCTCGTGTCCTCGCCGCAGCTCCTGCCAGCATAGCAGTTTGAAAGCATGCGAGCGCGAGTAGATAAATAGGTATCCCTTCGGTGGGAAGATGACAGCGCTCCGCCACGTCACGCTTGACCACACGATCACGGAAATGTCTTCCCACAGTGCTGGCTCAGTGGCCTTAAAACGGAGACGAGCAGCGCCCCCTAGAGTGGGCAGTGACTAGTGCAGGGGCCTTCAAACTTGGCCCTTTTATGACTTGTGGACTTCAACTCCCAGAATTCCTCAGCCAGGCATGCTGGCTGAGGAATTCTGGGAGTTGAAGTCCACAAGTCTTAAAAGGGCCAAGTTTGAAGATCCCTGGACTAGTGGAATGAAAGCCACGGGGATTCCTTTCATGGGCTGAATCCAAGAGTCCTCGGCCTCGCCTCTCACGTTTTTTTTCCCCCTCCTAGAGGTCCACTCGGGAAGTTCTTGGCTTCTCTCCTAACACCGAAATCCCTTTTCTGCCCACAGATGTCTCAGAATAACCCGAATCTGGGGAACCTCCTCAGCTTGAAGGGGGAGAGCGATGGCGGGCAGCTGCCAGCGGCGGGCGATGCCACCCAGTATCTGGGCAAGACGGTGAAGGCTCTTGTTCAAGAGAAGATTGCTGAGCCCTGGAAGATGTACTTGCGGAGGTGAGAGCTGCCTGGAGGCCAGCGCTGCCCCACGGAAGGCCTCGGTGCTAGGTAGCAAGGAGCCATGTCTTGGGCACCAAAGCAGCATGCAGGGCA
Source organism: Vipera latastei (assembly GCA_024294585.1). NCBI lineage: Eukaryota > Metazoa > Chordata > Lepidosauria > Squamata > Viperidae > Vipera > Vipera latastei. The sequence goes on from CM044370.1 coordinate 3,063,708, forward strand.
GAGTGCCAGGGCCCTGTTTAGCTTCCAGTAGCTCAGGCATCGTTATGTCCCTGGACTTGAGTTATTTTGCCCATTAATGGAATTTAACCCTGCCTCAGCCTCCGTAAAGACATTTGCAATAATAATAATAATAAAAGACAGTCTCAACGAGCCTAGCCTAACCAGGGCTTGGAAGTCAAATCGACTAGTTCCCTGGCATTGGAAAATTCAGAGCTTACTCGAAGGAGCCAGAGGGGGGGGGGGTTGCCTGGCATCCAAAATCAGGGCCTCGGTCCCCAGTCTTAAGCGGCAGCATCCACCAGCATCCATCTCCTGTTGTTCCCTGGAATTGCCCCTTTGCCTGGGTTTGCTGACTGCTTCTTTTCTTGGGGGTCCCTTTGTCCAACTCAGGTCAAGCGAGCCTTCAGCTTTCTCTGCCAAAGAAGTCAAGGCTAGCTCTCTCTCTCTCTCTCTCTCTCTCTCTCTCTCTCTCTCTCTCTGTCTATCTCTATCTATCTATCTATCTATCTATCTATCTATCTGTCTGTCTGTCTGTCTGTCTCTGTCTGTCTGTCTGTCTGTCTGTCTGTCTGTCTGTCTATCTATCTATCTATCTATCTATCTATCTATCTATCTATCTATCTATTCTCTATATCTATATCTAATCTATGTCTATCTCTATATCTGTGTATATCTATCTCTGTATCTCTCTCTATCCATCCATATCTATCTATATATCTACATCTCTATCTCTATCTAATCTATCTATGTCTATCTATCTATCTCTATCTCTATATCCATATCTATATATCTATATCCATCCATCCATCCATCTATCCATCCATATCTATCTATCTATCTATCCACCTCTCTTTCTCTCTCTCTATATATATATACATACATACATATATACATATACATATACATATACATATGCATATGCATATGCATATGCATATGCATATACATATACATATACATATACATATACATATACATATACATATACATATACATATACATATACATATACATATATATATATATATATATATATATATATATATATATATATATATATATGAATGAGATGGTGTTGCTTTCTTTCCTTAAAAAGGACACCTTCATCTGTGTTTTTCAGTATGTAAATATATTTAAATTCATCCAATTCAAAGCCCAAGAGTTAATTAAAAGATTGACCCTCCTAGGAAATGGTAGCCCGGCTTCTTCCTTGTCCAGCTGGCCTCCTCTTTCTCCCCCAGTATCTCTCTGCCTGATCAGCTGGGCCATTATGCTTCAGCCCAAGGAGGGGGTGTCCTTGTCTCCCATTCAAAGCCCAGCTAGGAACGGAGATCCCTCCTGCCTGCAGAACGAAACCAGCCACTTGAGGCCACCTTTAAAATGGGGAGCGGGGGGGGGGGGACTCTGGGCCAAGGAGGGGGAGAGTGCTGGGTAGGTCTGGGCTGAATCCCCGGGGGTCTCTGCGCGTCTGTGGGGCGGGCCAGGCTTCGGGGGCCTGCAGAGTTACAGATGCTCCCCATCCTCCTCCTCGGCAGGTTTGGCACCAAGGATTTCTGTGATGCCCAGTGCGACTTCCTTCACAAGATGCACTTCCACTGCGTAGTGGAAGAATGCGGGGCTCTCTTCAGCACCGTGGATGGGGCTGTCAAGCACGCCAAGTAAGTCCCAGGCACCACTCCCCCACAGCTGGGATCTGTGTGTTTGTGTGTGTGTGTGTGTGTGTGTGCCTGCACACGCTTTTTAAATCCCTTCTGGCATGGAGGAGGAAGAATGAAGAGGGCAGAGATGGTTACAGGCAGAGGGATCTGTTTGTTCCTTTAAAAAAACAACACATCTGGATTTCCCTGATTAGAACGGTGTGTGTGTGTGTGTGTGTGTGTGTGTGTGTGTGTGTAGATCCTTCAGTCTAGGGGTTTTCAAGCCAGAAAAAAGGCCAAGGGGGGAGCAGCGTTGTGGTAGAAACCCAGAACTTTGTCCAGAGCAACCACCCTGGAGATTTGGACCTTGCCCACTTTCAGACATGCTGATAAACTGAGATCTAGCCGCATGAGTTTTGGACAGCCCCGCCAGGGGAAAGGTGAGGGTCCCTCAGGTGAATGTCGCTCTGTTACATTCATGACGTTTTTAATTTGGTGAAGCTGCCCAGAGTCAGTCTTAGGAATTGCCCGGAAGCCCCCATTCAGAAATGAGCGGGAGACCACCAAGCGAAGCCTTGTCCCTGTTGGTGGCTGATGGGTCTCTCTCTCTCTCTCTCTCCTCACCCCTCTCTGTAGTTTCCACTTCCGAACAGAGGGGGGCGCCGTGAAGGGAACCTCGGAGCACAGCTTCCCCCCTCCGGCGGAGAACAAGGCCTCCATCACCCCTTCCTCTCCGTCCACCGCCTCCACCATTCTGGCCACCGCCGCAGCTGCCGAGGGGGCCCACCGCGAGTCCGGCTAGCGTGCCGTCTGCTCCCACGCTCCTGGCCTGGAAGCAGCTGGCCTCCAGCATGTCTCAGCTGCCCGCCACGGGGGCTGGCCTGGCCACCTCCCCCTTGGCCACCACTTCCCTGGAGAACGCCAAGCCCCAGGTCAAGCCGGGCTTCCTCCAGTTCCAAGAGAAGTGAGCGGCTCTTCCGGAAGGGCGAGGTGGGATCCAGGGGCGGGGGGTGGGTGGGAATCTGGGAATCTGTGGGTCACTGGGCTGCCCAGGGCTGGCTAAGGTGCTCCGGAAGGGGAAGCCGGCAAACCGTCCCTCTTGGACAGAAGGACTCATGGTTGGTCTCCCCTCCAGCGATCCTTGCCTGGCGACGGACTGCAAGTACGCCAACAAGTTCCACTTCCACTGTCTCTTTGGGAACTGCAAATACGTGTGCAAGACCTCTGGGAAGGCCGAGTCCCACTGCCTGGACCACATCAACCCCAACAACAACCTGGTGAACGTGCGCGATCAGTTTGCCTACTACTCCTTGCAGTGTCTCTGCCCAAACCAGGTGAGGACCAGCCAGGGTCCAGAGTGTGGGGGAGAGAGAGAGAGGGAGGGAGAGAGAGAAAGAGGGAGAGGGAGGGAGGAAGGGAGAGGGAGGGGACAGAAGGGAGAAAGGGAGGGAGAGAGGGAGGGAGAGGGAGCAGAAGGAAGGGAGAAAGGGAGGGAGAAGGAGAGGGAGAGAGGGAGGGAGAGAGGGAGGGAGAGAGAAGGAGAGAGGGGAAGGAAGGGAGAAAGGGAGGGAGAGGGAGGGAGAGAGAAAGAGGGAGAGGGAGGGAGGAAGGGAGAGGGAGGGAGGGAGGGGAAGGAAGGGAGAAAGGGAGGGAGAGAGAGGGAGGGAGAGAGAAAGAGGGAGAGGGAGCAGAAGGAAGGGAGAAAGGGAGAGAGGGAGGGAGAGAGAAAAGGAGAGGGAGCGAGGGAAGAAGAGGGAGGGGAAGGGAGAAAGAGGGAGGGAGAGAGAGAGAGAGAGAAGGCTGGGGGGCGTGTTCTTTGCCTGGAGATGGGGGAGCTGTTCTCAAGAGGGGAGGGCTGACCCTCCCTCCCTCCTCTCCCCCCCCCAGCACTGTGAGTTCCGCATGCGGGGCCATTATCACTGCCTCCGCCCCGGCTGCTTCTTCGTGACCAACATCACCACCAAGCTCCCCTGGCACGTGAAGAAGCACGAGAAGGCCGAGCGAAGGGCCGCCAACGGTTTCAAGTACTTCACCAAGCGGGAAGAATGCGGCAGGCTGGGTAAGCGGCCGGGACGGGGACACCCACCCACCCACCCAGACACAGACACACACACACATACACACACACACCCCGGAGGAGCCTCCACGCTCCTTCCAGCTTTTGGGGAGGTTAAACGGGTTTTTCAACACGTCGTTTTGTTCAACTTGACTTCGTCCCTTTGACTCGGGGCTCCTTCCGCCGATAAGCAGCTGGGGCTCAAACGTTAAAGTCCTGGGCTGCCACGCCGGGCAAGGTCGAGCCACCCGTCCGTCTTTCCTCCTCCTGCCCTTCTTCGACCCTCTTGGCCGTCAGATCCTGATGTGTGTGTGTGTGTGTGTGTGGGGAGGGAGGGGGGGAAGAAACAATTGCAAACCATCCCTTTCCAGTCCTTTGTACCCAGTGCCCCGTTTTCATGCAAGCCCCAGCCCCCAGGATAGAAACGTGGTCCCGTCCCCCAGATGGCCCTGCCTTCGGGGTGGGTTCCGCTGGCAGCCGGGGCGGCCCCTGCCTTTTCCGATGCCAATCCCTGGCGGAGCAGCGGCACATCAAAGTGCCCAAACTGCACACGGAGGCAGCGGGTGTGGCTGGCAGCTGGCTTTGCCGGGAACAAAGGCCGGGCCAGCCTCTCTCTCTCTCTCTCTCCCCGCCGGTTCCTTCAGCAGTGCCCAGATAGTTTGCCCACCTGGGACAGAGGCTGGTGTGTGGGAGCAGCCAAAGGGAGCCTGGCCTGTCTTGGCCTTCCCCGGTCACCTCAGAGAAGTTCGGCGTCGCTCGGGCTACGCCTGCTTCTGGGTCTTCCCCCCTTTGGCTGCTCAGCTTCGGCAGCGGAAAGCCGAAATGGCAACCTTCCTTTATCCTGGAAGGAAGCGGAAGGATGGGTGCCCTTCGTGTGCCTGGCACCCTCGCCCCTCCCGAAGGCCCCTCCCCCCAGACTGTGGAGGGGACGAGGGGTACGCACAAAAGCACCCCGAAAGATTCAAAGGCCGGGAGAGGGAGCGGGGGGGGGGGGAAAGTGACCCCGTTTTTATTTCTTTTTTTTATTTCTTTTTTTTCCCTTTCAAAACGTTTCCCTTCTCATTTCTTCAGTTCTGGGGGGGGGGGGGGGGAACAAGAAAACCCCAAAACCTGAAGGAAGCCCAGTTAACTTTTGGGAGAAGAAGAGGTTGGGTGGGTGGGTGGGGGGTCGTCAAGCTATTCTCCAAAGCCCCCCCCCCCCGAGGGTGGAGACTTAATCAAGGAGAGAAGCAACCTGGAACTAAGGAGAAACTTCCCCATTCGCCTTAACCGGTGGAACCGCTTGCCACCGGGCGTGGTGGAGGCCTTTTGAGAAGAGACTAGACAGCCCCTTGTCTGAAGTGCTCGGGCGGGGGTGGGGGGGTGGGGGCTGGACTAGAAGACCTCCAAGGTCCCTTTCCAGCTCTTAACCCTGACCTGGGTGGTTGAGGGTCTGCACAGACTCCGTTTTGTACTTCAATCGTCAGGATGGCAGCAAGGCAACGGCTGTCGCCAGGGCAAGCAACAACCAGGCCCTGGGCCCACCCCACCCCACCCACCCCCTTCACCTGGCTTCTTGGCTCAGGAATGCCAAGAGGCTTGGCGCTTGGCTGCCGTCCGGCACATCACCGGGGCCACGCAAAAGCCTCCGACGATACCCGACAGACACTCAGCTCTCCCGGCAACGGGCAAGCCTCGGCCTGCCTGCCTGCCTGCTGTCCGTCAACTGTCTCACCCCCAGCAGAGCAGGAAGGATGGGGAAGGCAGGGCTGGGAGGAGGGGGGGGCAGTGTGTGTGTGTGTGTCTGTGTGTGTGTGTGTCTGTGTGTGTGTCTCTGTGTGTAGGAGAGTCTCTCCAAAAATGCCAGCTCGGCAATGCCCTTCTGGTTGCAATGCTCGCTTTGCAGGCTGACTTGTGAACAGAACTGGGGCAGAACGTGGCTCAAAGAGCCCGTGGCCCCTGCATTTATTAATTTATCCCTCTGCCCCCCCCTTCCCCCCAAAAAAAAACCCCACTCCAAGTCCATCAGCAATGGGGTGGGGAACCACGGAGGAGGCCTTTGACGCCCGTCTTTCCGCTGGCAGGTTACGTTCGAAAGCCCCTCTAGCTCCGGGGTGGCTTTAGAGCTTGTCAGGTTGTGGGGTGGGGGCGAACCGGGGTGGGTGGGTGGGTGGGGGGAGGGCTGGTGCCTGTTTTTTAACCTCCGCTGCTTTTTAATTGATGGCTTTATTATGCGGCTTCTGACGAGATGTATATGGATTTTGGATTTTATTTGTGTTTTCATTGTATGTCATGCTGAGAGAGTATTTGCTATAAGGCAACTAATAAATCTTGGAAATAATTAAATAAAAGTTATAGCGGGCGGCATCTAAGAGGGGGCCCCCCCTCCTCTCTCTCTCTCTTTTTCTCTCTCTCTTTTTCTCTCTCTCTCCTCTCCCTCTTTCTCTCTCTCTCTCTCTCTCTCTCTCTCTCTCTCTCTCTCTCTCTCTCTCTCTCTCTCTCTCTCTCTCTCTCTTTCTCTTTTTCTCTCCCTCTTTCTTTCTCTCTCTCTCTCTCTTTCTCACTCTCTTTCTCTCTCTCTTTCTCTCTCTTTCTCTTTCTCTCTTCTTTCTCTTTCTCTCTCTCTCCTCCCCCTCCACCCCCGCATGTGGAAAACAAGGAATGCCACTTTTAAAGACGGCCCCTGGCATCGGCAATTTTCATAAATTTAAAACGGCTTGCCAATTAAGCCCTTTTAAAAACTGATCAGTTTTAATTTGTTCAACCTGCCAATTAATAAATTAAGTCCGGGCGGGTTTGACTTGGGTCTCTCTGTAAGTCATTTGGGTTATCCGGGAAGTGCCGCCCTCCATCTCCTGTTTGACCTTCACACCCTCCTCCTCCTCCTCCTCCTCCTCCTCCTCCTCCTCCTCCTCCTCCTCCTCCTCCTCCTCCTCCTCCTCCTCCTCCTCCTCCTCCTCCTCCTCTGCCGCCGCAAAGGAGACAGGCAGCTTCCGGAGGGGGGGGCTGGGCCCACCTAGGGCTGGATCACAGGCAGTCTGGCTTTGGGGGCCCTCCCTGCTTCTTCCATTTGTGGGGAGGGGCAGCGTCCCCATCTGCCCCCTTCCGATGCTCTGCGAAGATGGGGAGGCGAATTCTCAGCAGAGGAAGCGTTTGATTCCCGAATCGCGGAAGACCGAGTGCCAAAGTGGGGATCCCGGCCTCCCCACCCCACCCCACCCCCCCACAGCAGTCCCCATCGCTACGGGGCACACTTGGAGTGCCTCCCTTCCCTCTGAGGTTCCAGATCGGCTGTGGGGGATGCGCTCCGGATCTCTTTCCTCCCGGCCATGGATCCAGATTAGCGTCTGGGCTACATCTGCTCCCGTCTCCCCGGCGTTGGTTGCCGGCTTGGGCCATTGGCGACTCTTTCTCCTCTTTCCTCCCAGGCTGCAAATACAACCAGGTCAACAGCCACTTCCACTGCATCCGCGAGGGCTGCCAGTTCTCCTTCTTGCTGAAACATCAGATGACGTCCCACGCCAGGAAGCACATGAGAAGGATGCTGGGGAAGAATTTTGACCGCGTCCCCACACAGGTGAGCGTCACTTCCTCCCGGCTTCCGTGTTTGTGGCACCTGGGAACGTGGGAAGCATGGAAAGCTCAGGCTGTGGGGCCTGTCCTCTCCGGACGGCCCCCCAAATTTGGCCCTCTGGCATGCTGGCCCACCTCGAGGGAAGGGGTGGTTAGGAGAAGGAGCACCTTCTCCTGAAGCGTCGGCATCCCTCGGGACCACCTAGGGCAGCGGGCAGCGGGACGAAGCCGCCCTCCCCCAGACTTGCCGAGGCCTGGACCCCAAAGACACGCCTGGTGTGAACGAAACAGAATTCAATTAGAGCGAAAGAAATTAAATGCGGCTTAATGGGATTACCACCCCGTGCGCTGACTGGCTTTTTCCCCTCGTGGGATATTAAAAGTCACAATTCCTCAGAGGTTTCCTCGTGGGCCTCCAGAGGGGTGACCCTAGCCCCCCCACCCCCCCACCCCCCCCCCCCAAGTTTCAGGATTGTCGCCTCCTCCTCCTCCTCCTCCTCCTCGGCTTCTTTCCTGCAGATGGAGGGCTGCTTTGCAGTGTCTCCTGTGCCCCCCACGCCCCCCCCACCCCGCAGGCAGGGCAGGAGAGTTAACATCCACAGGGGTGGGGGTGGGAATTACCTGCTGCCCCCAGCCACCTTGGCCCCACCTTTGCTTCTGGGAAGAGAGAGGCAGAAAGCAGACAGATCTTCTCCTCCCAACCCCAGCTCTGTTTGGCCCCCCCCCAAAAAAAGTCACCCCTGCCCCCTCCCTTGTCTTACTGCAGGTCATGGGCCACCCTGCTAGGAATGACAGCCTCCCTCAAGTGACCAGCCTGGCCCCCAGCCCTGCTTCATCAGGCACCCCTGCCTCCTTTCAGGGAGCCCCCAGCCTGATGGATCCCGAGACGGAGGAGTATTTGGATTACGCCGGATGCAGCCCGGGCGCCCTCTCTTCCGAGTCCTCCAACATGGACCGCAGCTGCTCCAGCACCCCGGTGGGCAACGAGAGCACCTCGGCAGGTGAGTGTGTGTGTGTGTCCCCTTCTGTCCCCTCCCAGGCTCCCCAGCCGGGCTGGACTCTGCGAGAGGCTGTGGCCTCTGGGTTAGGGGAGAGGGGGGGTGTCTTCTTTTTTTCCCCTCCAAACGTGGAGGGCCCTGGGCACTCTTGGGACGAGGGATGTGTGGAAGAGCCTCACCAGCTTCAACGGAGCCTCGGAGGGCTCTGGGAAGCTGAGCCAAGGGCGCTGGGCCCGAAGACGCCAGGGACAGGAAGTCAATGGCGCTGGCTGAAAATTCTCCACAACCTCATTGATTAATGTTCACCTCCAATGAATCACTTGAGAAACAGGCAGGCCTGCCCAAGAGCGGCATTTGAAAGGTCTTGACCTTCTGGGAGGCAGCAGGAGTGTCGGTTGACGTCCCTCCCCCTCCCCACCGGGGAATGCCGTGGGCCTCCCTGGACGACGAGCCAGGCCCGAGAAGCTGCCGGTTCTTCCCTGACTTCCATTCCATTCACACACACATACACACAACCTGGTCTCCCCGGGCAGACCTGCTGCCCACCTGCCCCGGCGTGGGTGGTCTAGCTGCCCTCATGGAGACCCTCCCTCTGCTGCTGCTGCTGCTGCTGCTGCTCATCACTCTTCTCCATTCTCCTCCTCTGCTCTGGTTCTTTTGTCGTACGTGTGAATGTGTCCTCCATTTCCCATCATGCGGCTCACACTCTTGTGGGGGGGTGTCTTGTTTTGGTTCTGTTCCTCTTCTGGTGGTGTTTTTTTATTTTATTTTATTTTTCTTTTCCTGCTATTTTTTTTTTCTTTCCACATTTCTCCAGGCTGCCTGGCTGCTCTTCCTCCTCCTCCTCCTCCTCCTCCACCTGCTGCGGGTGACGATGTTAGCCACAATGCACCGCCGCCACCTCTGCCTCCATCTTTCTCACAAGCCCTGCTCAGATCTCCCCTCCCCTCCTTGCCCTACCTCTTCTCTCCATCCTGTGTCTCATACTCTTTGCTAAGTGCCACCCTGGGATCCAGCAGAGGCATTGCCTTGCCCACCGCCAGCTCGACAGGGCTCTCACCCATCCTTGCCAGTCCAGCCAAAAGCGATGTCCCGCTAGTGCAGGATGCAGCAGGTAAATCCGACCTCCGCTTTCTCTTAGCGCTACCCCAACATCCCCCATCATCATCGGCCAGGCGCTGCTACAGACACGGGTCCCCCCCCAAAGGACCAGTCCGCACCCTTCCAGACTGGCAGCGAACTTTCAGCTGTCTTCTGGACCAGTTCCGGCGTCCTGTCCTCGCCAGGCCCACCCCTGTGACACCCCGTCCTTCGAACGGCCGCAAGGCCATTTTTGCCTTTTGATGTCACCATCCTCAACATAAAACTCCAGGCATTTTCTTCTCCTAGCATTAAATGATCAACGGCCACGCGTTCTGGACAAGGGACGCGGTGGCTCAGTGGGTTAGGACGCTGAGCTTGTCGATCAGAAGGTCGGCAGTTTGGCGGGTCGAATCCCGAGTGCCGCGTAACAGAGTGAGCGCCTGTTACTCGTCCCAGCTTCTGCCAACCTAGCAGTTCGAAAGCACGTAAAAAATGCAAGTAGAAAAATAGGGACCACTCCGGTGGGAAGGGAACAGCGTTCCGTGCGCCTTTGGCATCTAGTCATGCCGGCCACATGACCACGGAGACGTCCTCGGACAAGCGCTGGCTCTTTGGCTTTGAAACGGAGATGAGCACCGGCCCCTAGAGTCGGAAACGACTAGCACGCGTGTGCGGGGGAACCTTTACCTTTACCTTTACCTAATCTTGGGCACGACGTAAAAGGCACTCTCTGCTGGGGACATGCTTGTCTGAACAGTCCTCGGCAAAGGAACATGCTTTCTTCCAAACGAAATCCTAAAAAAAGGAAATCGCTGTTGAAACGTAGTAAAACAATTTTTTTCCCCTGAAGGCCACTCAACCATACAGGTGGGCTCAGAAATACTTTTGCCCAGTCCCGGGGAGATGGTGCTGGTGGAGAGGTAGGGGCCATCTGGGTCTCGGAAGGATTTCTGTTCCGTAGGGCAGAGGCCCCCAACCTTTCGGGCATCACCAGGCACCGGTTCCGTGGAGAGAGGTCTTTCCGCAGACCGGAGGGGGTGTGTGGTTTTGCGTGCTGCCTGCATCCCACGGATGGGGGCTTTGCTTATTGGTGCAGAGCGGTTGCTGGCACGCCGCGTGGCCCGGTACCGGTCCACAAACCGGGTGGGGGGTTTGGGAACCCCTGCCGTAGGGGAGGCACCTCTCCTGGGTCTCGCAAGGTGACTCCACTTAGAGACGGGATCTAGATTGTGCTCGACCACAACCTGGCCATTAAAAAAACAACAAAACCCCTCATGCTGTATCAGCCAAGACAAAACGCTTTTGCCTAATTGGGGGGTGGGGGTGGTGGGGAGGGTCTGGAAGAAAAAAAGGGGGGAAATTAGCCTCTTCACAACGCAACCTCTGCCTTGAATCCCCAGGGAACACAATCACCATGCCAACCGCCGCGGGGGCCAAGAAGCGCTTCTGGATCATCGAGGACATGTCCCCCTTCGGCAAACGGCGCAAGACCCCGTCCTCCCGCAAGATGCTGGACGAGGGGATGATGCTGGAGGGCTTCCGGCGGTACGACCTGTACGAGGATTGCAAAGACGCCAACTGCCAGTTCTCCCTCAAGGTCACGCACTACCACTGCACCCGGGAGAACTGCGGGTACAAATTCTGCGGTCGCACCCACATGTACAAGCATGCCCAGCACCACGACCGAGTGGACAATCTGGTGCTGGACGACTTCAAACGCTTCAAGTCCTCCCTCAGCTGCAACTTCCCCGACTGCCAGTTCTCCGGCAACAGCACACACTTCCACTGTCTGCGCTGCGGCTTCCGCTGCACCGACAGCACCAAAGTGACGGCCCACCGCAAGCACCACGGCAAGCAGGACGTGATCAGCGCCGCCGGCTTCTGCCAGTTCAGCTCCAGCGTGGACTGCGAGGTGGCCGAGTGCAAGTACAAACTCAAGTGCTCCCACTTCCACTGCACCTACCCCGGTTGCAAGCACACCGTGGTGGGCATGTCGCAAATGGACTCGCACAAGCGCAAGCACGAGAAGCAGGAGCGGGGAGAGCTGCCGGCCATCTCTCCGGGGCCCGAGGGCCTCCCTGCCGCCCCGCTGGAGTACGAAGGCCCAAGTGCTTCCGTCAACCTGGACAGCTCCCTCAACCTGAGCACAGACGCCAAGAGCTCCCTCTTCTTCCTGCAGAACGCGGCGGGCGTGGGGCTCAACGACTCCATGGACCTCAGCCAGAAGCCCCCCGAGGGCACAGGCGGCCTCCCTTCTGCCCCGGGGGAGAGCCTGGCCCCTCCCGCCAGCAAGCACTTCCTGGCCACCTGCGGCAACGTGGAAGTAGAGGACGATTCTTCCCACGACGACGACGAAGAGGAGGAGGAGGAGGAAATGAACGAGGAGGAGGAGGAGGACGACGACGAGGAGGAGGAGGAGGACGAGGAGGAGGAAGACGAGGAAGAGGAGGAAGAGGAGCTGAACACTGATTCGGAAGAGTCGCTCCCCGACACGCAGGGCCTGCCCACGAAAGACATGAGCGAACTGGAGGAGGCTTTTTCCTCCGCCGCGGATCCCAGTGATGCTTCCACGCCCTCCGGCGACCCGGCCACCGCCCCAGCCCCCGAGGCCTCTCCTTAAACGAGCAGCCGCACGGCAGCGGCGGGTGTGGGGGTTTGGCCTTTGCAAGCCGAGGAAGCAAAAAAGAAACTGCACGAACAGGAGACCATGCTGTGTGAGGGGGAGAGGCGGGAACGAATGTTAGACTGGGCGGAAGAGCAGCAAAAAAAACAAACAAACACGACTCTGACCCGGGAGGTGCCCGCGAGAGACGGAGGGAAGCACTGAATTCTTGGACCACACAAAACTACGGAGACGTAGCCGGACCGTAGAGGAAGCGGCAGCGGTGGCGGCGGCGGCAACATCCTGGGGGATAGGGTGGGGTGGGGTGGGGTGGGGCAGCAGGAGGACCCATCTGTTGGGGTGCACATGTTTACAAGGGGGCAGCAGGCAGAGCACGGTGGTCCCGCGATGCAGACGGACTTGACCCTCCCACTTCTGGATGGATGTGCTCCCTGTGGCAGGACGCGGCCTGCCTCTTCCGAGCCCGCTGCCCTTGGCGGCGGTGGGAAGGCGGGATGCGTTGGGTTGTTTTTTTTAACCCTTCGACTCCGGTGTGTGTTCATGTGTCCTCTTAATACTCCTCCCGTTCTCAGGGAGACCGGGGTGGGGTTTGTGTGTGTGTGTGTGTGTGTGTGTGGCAGGCAGCTAGCATCTGTCGGGAGCTAACGAGGAGGGATGAGCGCGTTGTAAGTCCTACGAAATATAGATATATCTATATATCTATAGATGTAGATATAGATATAGATATAGATATACAGCGGCAAAGCTGGATTCGGTTTTGCTAAGCTGCAAGCCGAGTCCTTTTGCCCCCGAGGGAGGGGAAGTTAAGGGACAGACGGGGTTGGGTTCCGGTATGGCTTATATTCCTATTCCTATTCTTCCCCCTTTCTCCGGCATCAAATGAACGGGAGAAACGGGAGTCTCAGGCAGCTGGGAATGCTTGGAACAGGGGTATTTATTATCAATTTTTTTTAAAAAAAAAAAAAGAAAGGAAAGGGGAAAAAAAAAACACACACACACCCAGAGGTGGGGAAAACACGAGATGAATTGATCCAGGCTGAGAATGAAATATCAGTAGTAGTAATAATAATAATAATACTAATACTAATAATAATAGTTATTAATTTTACTAAGGAAGAAGGAACTTCTTTATAATGTGAGTCTCTCCTTGGAGTTGGTGGGAAGGGGTGTCTCCTGCTGATGGAGCTCTGGCTGGGGGGGGGCACTGAAGGAACCGGGGTGCAGCTCTAAGCAGCCCAGCCTCCGGAGGGTGGGGTGGGGGTCTTTCAAGCCCAGGACTCCCTCCCGGGTTGGGTTGCCGGAGGAGGAGAACCAGGCCCCATTTGGCTTCTCCCCTAAAGCAGGTGGAGCCATCTAGGGCAGCATTTGGCCTTCCCAGTCCAGAGCGGAGACTGGGAAGGTCAAGTGCTCCAGCCCCCCCAAAAAAAACACTGGGAAAGTCCAGGCACATCCTAGCCGGAGCGACCTACTCAAGCCTCCTAAAAGAGAACAGATCCCCGGCTTGGCGTTGCCTCGGGTGGAGAATGAAAGGTCCTCGGAGGACTTCCGCATCGAATACCTGAACATCCAGGGTTGTTTTGCGTGGGCGATGGGCCGTTCTCTTTCTGCGTCTTGTGTCTGTTGTGCTGTTGGGCTACAAAAAAAAAGGGGGTGGGAAATCACCAATGGTCACCGGTCACTTCCCAGTGCAAAGAGTGAGAGTGTAACCCAGGAACTTTTGTTGAACAGGCCTTTGGTTAAAATCTACCAGGATAACTCCTGCCACCATCCAGGTTATCAAGAGGCAAAAGGAATGTTGTTGTTGTTTTGATCCGTCCTCGTGGACAAAACACGGATCGCTCAGTATTTCAGGATTTCGATTTGGCAGGCTTTTTTTTAAAAAAAATTTTTTGTTGCGCAGTCGGATGAGATTGTTCCCCCCCATTAATAGCAAGATTGGTTTGTCGTAAGATGGTGCACAGCATATCGGATCGATTGTATTTTAAAGAGTGGCAAGAACCGGGGTTTTTTTTGGGGGGGGGGTTACCCCTCCCCGTTCTGACTTTCTGACGAAAGGTCAGCACCTCGAAAATCTCCCTCTACTTTGGCCTGGCCTGGCCTGGCAGGAGGAGCCTGGCGGGGCTCCCAATTCTAGCCCGATCCTCAGCCGAGCGAAGAAAGGGGGGGACCCGATCCCAGAGAGTAGTAGCTTGGCTTCCCTTCCTCCACAAAGACGCAAGAGCCGGAGCGACCGCAGCAGGGCGCCGTTGTCAGATGCCCAGCTAGACACCCCCTCAGCGCACCCCTGCTTCTGTTTTTAACTTCTTGGGTACCTCACCCCCAAACGGTGCTATATGGAAACCGGTCCCGGTTCTGGAACGGGTGGACACCTCTGTGACTAAGCTTCTCCCACCCCCCACCCCCACCCCCAGGTACCTTGAGAGAGGACACGGTGGTCCTCCCCACAAAACTGACTTGAGTAGCACACGTGTGTGTGTGTGTGCGCATGTGTGTGTGTCTGTGCGTGTGTGTGTGTTTACAAGACTTTGCGACTTTCAAAGCTGTTGTGACGTTTCTCTCTCACAAAATCTCCGGCCGCGGAAGGAGGCAGGTAAGGAAAGGGGCGGTGGGGCTTGCGGCCGGCCGCGGGGATGCGAGGGGGCAAAGGGCGATTTGGACCCACCGGCTGGCAACTCTTTAAACCGAGCCTGCATTTGTCCCGGGAGGGGGTGGGGGCGTTTACAGGCGAGTTGCCAGTCTGAATCACAGCCACAGCCACACCCAAAGGTGTGCGGAGTCCCCTTTTTCTGCTTGGATGCAGACGGCTGCAGAGTCCGAAACACTTAAGTGGTTTAGTTGCCCTTTGGGGCAACTGATTTCTTCCCTGCCCCCCACCCCCCCAATTGGACACGGGAAAACCCAAATTAACGGTGCATCTTGTCTGCTCAGCAGTCTTCCCTGTGTCTGGGGCTTTTCCTCCACTTAAAAAAGTTTCTTTTCCAACAGCGTTGTTTGGAAATGCTTTAATTCCGCGCCTTATCAAGCTGCACCTCGGCGGAGAGTCGATTCAGGAGAAGAAAGCGTTTAATATACCCAGGTATTAGTGGGGGGATAGATAGATAGATAGATAAGATGAACAGGCTTAAGTGCTGCGATAAGAGTCGGGCGTGTAATTTTTCAACAGACCGAGAGAAGCCGGCAATTTGGGGGGGGGGCGGGGAGAAAAAAAAATCTGGCAACAGCATTGAAGTTTCCCCCCCCTTCTTCATCCGCTTTGTCACCCAGCCTTGCCCGATCTGATCTTTAAGCTGAAAATATTAACCCACTTCAGTTACGTAAATGGATGTTTCCAGCCTTGGGGGAACATCCAGCAGGGCCCAAAAGCCATTGGGGTGCGCAGAGTGTTTCTCCCCCCCATTTGGCAGATCAGTCACTTCCAAAGGGCGCCTACGAGGACAGTTTAGGGCCATGTGTGTTTGTGTGTGTGTGTGTGTGTGTGTGTGTGTGTGTTTCCTTCCCAGCCTCCTTTGAAACGGAGCCAGGAAGGTCTTTTAAACCCATCATTCCCTACGGACTCTTACCTTACTCTTGCTTTGTGGTTGAACGGGAAAACAGCCACCACCACCCACCCCCAAGCTAAATAATTTTTTTTTAAAAAAAAATAATAATTAATCCCTGCCTTCAGAAAAGGAAACCCATGTTTCTAGGTAGGTGCCCTCCCCCCCCCATCCTGAAACACACCCACATACATAACAGACATAGGGAGATTTTTGTGGGAAACTTCTTCTAGCCTTTGTAAAAACCATATTGCACACTAGGACTATAAGCCATTGCTAGCTCATTTTTGAATTTTAAACTGTGTACTATCCTTTGGTTGTTTTTAATTATTTTCTCTTTCTTTCTTTCTTTCTTTCTGTGTGGGGGTGGGGGGGCAGAGGGAGGGGGGGAGAAGCGATGCTTGAACTACCAATGCGCTTTTTAATGTTTTATAAATATGTATGTGTATATATATATATATATATATAAATATATATATATATAAAATATAAAATAATAGGTATGCACATATATATATGTGTGTGTATATATCTATATGTATATACCTATATATATAGATATATAGCTATATATAGGTTTTGAGACAAAAAAAATGAGGAAAGTGAAAAAAAAATAATCCTACAACAGGACGGTGTGCTCTGATTTTACTTGAATTTGGTCTTCTCGGCACCTACGTTATTAAGAACTGAATATTTTTCCACTTGAATTTAGTGCTACTAGAAATTTAATATATGTGTTTTATTTATTTGATTTTTTTTTTTTGCATGACTGATGCAAGGTTTGACATTTTCACTCAATAAAAACTGGAAAAAGCAAAAACAAAACGAAACGAAACAAGCAAAAAAAAAAAAAAAAAAAGGCCCAGCAATCTTGGCTTTGTAGTGGTTTGTGATTTGTCTCGTTAAAACGGGTGACTCCAGATCCTGTTTCGGCTTTTGCTCTTCCCTCGGTTTGAAGGGGCCTTGGGGCTTTTTTTTTTAAGGGGGGTGGGGGGCTCAGGCCCCACCCGAGAGCTAACTCAACACATAATGCATTTTCCTTTTATGATGGGGAAATGGGAGGGGGGGGATATACCCCAGACCCCACTTATTTCCACCAAGGTAAGGAATAGAAATTAGGGGGGAAAGCACTGAGCATTTGGGGTATTGCCCCCCCCCCAGTAGGAGGCACTTAGGACACCACTTATTTCCCCCAAAATGGGGCGGGGGGAGGTGGGAACGCTCTGGGCACTGCTCATTCTCCCCCCCCCCCCCCGCTAAGGAGAGTGGAACAATAGCCCGGGGCAGGGGAACCACTCTGCCCCCCCCCCCACCACAATGCCAAGGCTGGCGGAGGTTGGGCTTCCAGGTCCTCTGACTGCAAAGGGGATCCTTCAGCTACCCCCCCCCCCCAAGTTGGGAAAGGCCCAGGCAGGCAGGGAGGGAGGGGGAAGGGATCAAGTGGGGAGTCCGTCCTGCCTCTCTTGCAAGAGACCCCCCCTCCTCCTCCCTGCCTGGGCCTTTCCCAACATGGGTGCATCCCAGGGAGACCCCTTTGCGCTTAGAGGCCTTGGAAGCCCGGCCTCCCCCAGCCATGGCCTTGAGGGGGAGGGGGGCAGAGGTTTCCAGGGGGAGGAACCCCCCCCCGGCTGCAAAGCCATGGCTGGGGGAGGCCGGGCTTCCAGGAACTCTAAGCGCAAAGGGGTCGCCCTGGGATTTCTGGGTGGTCTCCCTTCAGCCACTCCACACACACACACACACACACACACACACACTGGGTTGGGAAGGGCCCATGAAGGGAGGGAGGGGGGTTCAAGTGGGGAGTCAGTCCTGGGTCTTTCGTGCTGCTACAAGAGACCCAGGACTGGCTCCCCACTTGACACCCCCCCTTCCCTCTCCCAATATGTGTGTGTGTGAGTGAAGGGAGACCACCCAGAAATCCCAGGGCGACCCCTTTGCGCTTAGAGGTCCTGGAAGCCTGGCCTCCATCAGCCATGGCCTTGCGGCCGGTGTGTGTGTGTGTGTGTGTTTGTGTAGAAGTTTCGGGGGGGGGACACTCCAAGTCCTGCAACGTGATGGATGACGGAGGCTGAGCTTCCAGGACCAAGCTGCTGGTTCAGGGTTTCTGGGTGGTCTCCCTTCCTCCGCCCCCAGAGTTGGGAAAGGGCCAGGGAGGAAAAGAGGAGAGGGGTCAAGTGGGGAATCAGTCCTGGGTCTCTTGTGCAGCCTCTCTCATTGGGGTGGTGTCCTCGCTCCCCACCCAGGGGCAGGAGTGGGTCCGAGAGCCACACACACACGGCCCAGCCACACATCTACACAACCCCGTGTCCTGGGAAGCCAGCGAGTAGCCCCCTCCCCCATCTCCATGAAGACTTCCCGGAAGAGCCGTCCTCTCGGCTGACCGAAGCAGCGGCCTCCAGATGACCAGCGGCCGTTGGGGGCAGGACCCAGGATGCCCTGGAAGCAAAGAAGCCCCCCGCCCCAAGTCCCCTTCCAGTCCCCTGGCCCTCCCGCCACTCACGGCCCACCACCCCAAATCCCCACCACCAGGGTGTATGCTTGCTCTGCAGCGGTTACTCCAGGGTGTAGTTGAGAAGTACAGTCCCGTGTAAGTTCTCCTAAAGACATCGGAGAGAGGCCGAGCGCTTGGGGAAAAAGCGCAGAAGAAAAAGGCTTTTTGGAGCGGGCGAGGTTTGCCGAGCCTCTGATGGAAGATCTGTCGTGTGAAGGTGTGATTCGTCCGAAGGCTTTCACACCTGCACACGATGACTTCATCGGAGGCTCGGCGTACCTGGCCTGCTCTGGAAGCCTGTGGCGCCTGCGGTGTGAAAGGACCAACAACTACCCCCCAATGCTTACCTTTCTCTGGCTTGGCCTCAAAAGTCACCTGGGGAAAAACAGAAACAAACCCACAAAGGCGACACAGGTTCCTTTTGTGCAGATTAACGTGCTAGCTAGCTCAACGCTACTTCCGAACGGATCAATCTGTACGGTGGAAGGCCGTGATAAATCGAGCTTTATTTGATAACAGGATAGGTTCTACTACACAATAACTCATCGTTTCTGCGAGAGTTCCGGTTGGTTTTAAACCAGCCTCTCGGCGCAACCACGACTAGGTTTGAGAAGAAATTCTGTTTTATTCTCCTCTTCTAAAGGAGAGGGGCAAACAAACGCTCGCATCCAGACGCAATTTTATTTCATTTTTATATATATATATATATATATTCGGGCTCTCTGAGCAGAAAAATTCACAATTAAAAAGTACGTTTGGTGGTCTGGCTGCCTGCCTGTGAGCTGGGGTGGGGTGGGGGGTGCTTGCCCACTGACAGAATTCCTCAAACCTCAGCCCGTGGTGGTGGTGAGAAATAAAAACAGGAGGCAAAAAAAAAGGCGGAAATAAGGCCAGCCCACAATATGTTTACCTGCCAGCCATCACAGACAGCTTCATTTACCATCCTGGTTTAAACACTCACCTTCAAGGCCTTATGAAAAGGCCAGATGAATTTCAGGGGGTGCATAAATTTCATTTTTAAACCTCGTGCCTGCACTGTCCTCCTTGGGGGGGGGGGCGGGAAATAAAAAAAACTCAACCTGCTTGTATTCCCAGATGTCATTGCGGCCGTCTTTTTTCAATTTAAGAAGGCACATAAGCTAGCCATTTTTCTACCCCTGAGTTGCGCTGCAGAAGAAGCCAACGTCTGCCAAGCTAACACAGAACCACGTTGTGGTTCAAGGAAGGCAAAGCAGAAGCAGCAAAGACGGGGATCTTCCAGTGTCTCCGACTGACTCTAGAATTACTTAATTTAGTTTAAGGAGGAGGAGAAGGACGAGTTGGGGGGGGACGTGATAGCAGCCTTCCACTATCTCAGGGGCTGCCCCAAAGAAGAGGGAGTCAAGCTATTCTCCAAAGCGCCGGAAGGCAGGGCGAGAAGCAACGGATGGAAACTCGTCAAAGAGAGAAGCAACCTGGAACAAAGGAGGAATTGCCTGACAAGTGAGTACAGTTAGTCAGTGGAACAACTTGCCACTAGAAGCTGTGACTGGTCCAGCACTGGAAGTTTTTAAGAAGAGACTGGACAGCCCTTGGTCTGAAATGGTATAGGCTTTCCTACCTGAGCAGGGGGTTGGACTAGATGACCTCCAAGGTCCCCTCCACGTTTTTATTATGTGCCAGCCTTGGAAATCCCACTATTCTCAAGGGTTTGGAGCTTCCAAACCAAGGAGAACTTGCTTTCCTGCCCTTCCAGTCTCTCTGAACCAGCAGGCTGATGTAAGTTTGGAATTCCCCCCACCCTCAAACACACAGACCCCACCCCACTTAGGACAATGATGGCGAACCTTTTAGAGACCGAGTGCCCAAACTGCGACTCCCCAAACCCCACTTATGTATCGTCGGGTGCCGGGTGGCCAAGGTTGCCTACCCCTGTGACGTAGTCATCCCCCCCCCCACCATTGACTCAAAGTAGGGAAGGCACATCTTGAAACATACCACGGGGTCGCATAGAGAGAAAGAGAAAGAATTACTATTTCTGAATTTTCCCTTTGGGTACCTTTATTGCTAAAACTCACACAACACCCAAGTCAAACCCAAACCACCTATCACCGGGTGCGTGTGTGTCTCTGTGTGTGTGTCTTTCAACTTGACCCTTTTGGGACCTGCGGACTTCAACTCCCAGAATTCCTCAACCCAAAATCCAGGTCTTGCAAAAAAAAAAACAAAAAAAAAACCAGCCAATCCGGTTCGGCCATGTGACCGGGCCCCAACCCAAAACCAAAACTCGCCCTTGCACCAAACTTTGCTGCGAGGCTGTTTTAAGGATGTATCCTAGGGGTTGGTTTTTTTGTTGTTTTTGCTCCAAGTTTCCTTATTTTGTATAAAGAAGAAACAAATAAAGTATGTTTTTTTTTTTGCGTTGGTTGCTTATTTATTCGATGGGGGGGGGGATCTCCAGGGCAGGGCCAAAGGTCAGCCATTTTAAGGCAGGGCTGGCCTGACCTGCGGACTTCAACTCCCAGAATGCCTCAACCCTAAATCCAGGTCTTGCCAAAAGAAAACCAGCCAATCCGGTTCGGCCACGTGACCGGGCACCAAAAAAACCACCAAACAACCCCCTAAGCCACTTCCGGCTTCTCCCGCGCGAGCCACGTGGCCGTTCCGGGCGTCTCCGGTAAGTCCCCTCCGTGGCTGCCCGCCTTTCCCCGGAGCCCCGCCAGGCAGCCCTCCGTGCCCGGGGAAGGCCTTCCTCTCCGAGGGGGAGAGCGGCTCCCTCGCCGCCTGGGAGCCCGGAGGGAAGGGCCGCGCGGCTCCCTGGGCTCCCCGGGCCCCCGCCGGAAAGGGGGCTCTTTTTTAAAAGCAAAAATAAAATAAAATAATAAAAATAAAGCCCTAGGGTTTCACTTCGCCTTTCTCCCGGTTTCCTTTGCATTGGAAGAGCCGCCTCCTGCTCTTCATTGCCCTGTTCACCGCCCTGAGTCCTTCGGGAGAAGGGCGGTATACAAATAAAATTAATAATAATAATTAATTCAAACAGCCAGTTGCAGGGCGCTGCGTTTGCAGGTGGAGGCCTTGTCGAAGAGCCCCCTTTTTTTTCCCCAGGCACCCAGTGGAAAGGGTTTTTTTTAAAATAAAATAAAATAAAATAAACTCCTAGGGTTTTATTACGCATTTTGTTCAAATTAAGGATAGGTCCCTTTCCTTTTGGAAATGGGGAGTGGAAAGGTGTTTTTTTTAAATAAATAAAATAAAATAAACTCCTAGGGTTTTATTACGCATTTTGTTCAAATTAAGGATAGGTCCCTTTCCTTTTGGAAATTTTATTTTTTAAATTCCATTTATATCCCGCCCTTCTCCGAAGACTCAGGGCGGCTTACAAGCTTAGCAATAGCCTTCATTCTATGTATATGCCTGCTTATTAGGAAATGGGAAGTGGAAAGGTTTTTTTTTTAAAAAAAAATAAACTAGGGTTTTATTACGCATTCAAATTAAGAATAGGTCCCTTTCATTTTGGAAATGGGGAGTGGAAAGGTGTTTTTTTAAAATAAATAAAATAAACTCCTAGGGTTTTATTACGCATTTTGTTCAAATTAAGAATAGGTCCCTTTCATTTTGGAAATGGGGAGTGGAAAGGTTTTTTTTTTAAAAAATAAAATAATAGAAACTCCTAGGGCAGGGGTAGGCAACCTTGGCTCTTTTATGACTCATGGACTTCAACTCCCAGAATTCCTGAGCTGACTCAGGAATTCTGGGAGTTGAAGTCCATGAGTCATAAAAGAGCCTAGGTTGCCTACCCCTGTCCTAGGATTTTTGCATTTGTTCCAATTTACTGTGCACTTGAATAATTGCAGCCTCTTAATTATTAAACCGTCCAGTTGCCTTTAAATATGGCGACCTTGTTGAAGGGCCACTGATGGAGTCTGTGGCTCCCTTTTTTTTTCCAGGCACCCAGTGGAAAGGTTCTTTTAAAATAATAATAATAATAATAATAATAATAATAATAATAATAATAATAATAATAATAATAATAATAATAATAATAATAATAATAATAAAAAAAACTCCTAGGGCAGGGGTAGGCAACATTGGCTCTTTTATGACTTGTGGACTTCAACTCCCAGAATTCCTGAGCCAGCTGCCTACCCCTGTCCTAGGGCTTTACTTTGCATCTGTTCCAATTTACTGTCCATTTGAATAACTGGATCCTGCTTTTAATTAAACAGCAAGTCACTTGTCCGATGCATTTAAGCATGGAGACCTTGTGGAAGAGCCACTGATGGACTCTGTGGCTCCCTTTTTTTTTCCAGGCACCCAGTGGAAAGTTTTTTTTTTAAATAAAATAAAATAAAATAAACTCCTAGGGTTTTCTCCTCCGATCAGCCGGGCGAGGCGAACAGCAACATGCCAAACCTGCCTGTGCGGGCACAGAGGCAGAGGAGAGCGCATTGAGATTGGCTCTTAGAGCATCTTCAAAGCCTGGTATTTTCTCTCCCTTCCGTTTATGCCAAGGGTAGCCTAGTTAAATTTCATTCTGACGTGGTCTTGTTTCTTGAGCTGACCTCCCATTTTGCAAACAATCTCTTATCTTCTCCAAAGTCAATCTTATGTTGGTCTATTGCCATTTCTCTTTCAAATGGCTGGCATTTTACACCTTGGATGTAACCTTAAAAAAAAACACTTCGATTTTTTGGGCTTGTTTAAAACAATATTTTTTATTAGTTAAGTAAAACATGCAAACGTAATTGTTGCGATGAATTTTGTTCGCAAAGTCACTTCTTGAGACGGGAGCCATAGAATTTGATTTAATACATCATAAATAAATAAATAAGGTAAGGAAAGAAAAAGATACCTACACATACTTAAAGGATTTAGATTAAAAAGAAAAAGATTTTAAAACTATTACAAGATGAGCAGTCTGGTAGTTCCTTCTTTTTCTATGCCCCTCCCTTTTTCCTCCATCTATTATTATTATTATTATTATTATTATTATTATTATTATTATTATTATTATTATTATTATTATTATTATTATTTTTCCTGGTTGAGCAAACATCGAAGCAGGATTATGCTTAATTTAGGGATTGAAAAGGGACCTCCTGTAACGACCAAGCTTAGTGAGCTTCAGATCTTGCCTTCCCTAATCTCAGCCCCCCAGGCCTCTCATCCGTGGCCCCTGGCCTTGTGGCTTCTCAAGCATAGGAGCCAGAATGGAAGATGGGAATCCCAACTATCTTAACCTCTGTAGGGGTAGACAACCCTGGTGCCTGTTTGCTTAGTGGACTATTTCAACTCAACCTGAAATTGGAGAAAGGAGTTATGAACTTTACAAGGGTGGTAGGGCTAGGTCAACTGGCCAAAGGAAAGCAGAAAGGAGTCCTCCTTAAGGGAGGGGGGCAAAAGGTTCACAAGAGGAAACCACCTCATGCAGGACCAAACAAAGGTAGGGAAGTCCATGCATCCCCTTTGGAGCGAATCTCTCTCCCACCAGCTATTTTTTGGGAAAAATCTTAAGGCCAAGTCAACAGCGAGTCATTCTGAAGTGTAACATTTGCTCCTTTCTGAAGTACGACTGAAGATGTGCAAGATCAGGAGTTGTCTTCTCCTCTAACTGTTTTTTTCTTTCCTTCCAACGCCAGATGATGCACGTCTGCTTCCTGACGCTGGAACCCATGGCACTCTGCTACCGATGGCAACTGGGTGGTGGGAGGCTTTGGAGATGGCTGTGGGTGGGAGGGCTACTTGTCTCTTGAAGCAACTGCCACGGATCCACAAAGTTCAGACTCTTCTGGACCAGCCACATGGATTCCCGTCTTGAGTTAAAGACCAACTTTCCAGCCTCCAGTAAAAGGAGTTCGGCTTTGATGCAATGTTGTGGTGTTTTGATATATTTGTGCAGTTGTTATGTGTTTTACTTCTAGCTTCCTGGGCTGTGTTAAGTCCCCAAACACCAAAAGGACCCCCGTTCCACGTCATGAGATGTGATGGGGGTGCCATTATACGGGGTGCCCATGGTAAGCTAGCTTTCGGGGTGAATGGCTATATATATTACAGGTAGTCCTTGACTTAATGGCCACGTTTGAGTCCAGAGCTTCTGTTGCTAAGTGAGGCATTTTGTTAAGTGAGTTTTGCCCAATGTAATGACTTTTCTTGCTACATTTGTGAAGTGAATGGCTTTAGCTGTTGGTTTTTAAGCGAATTTCGCTTCCCCATTGACTTCGCTTGTCAGGTCACAAAATGTGATCACCTGACCCCAGGACACTGCAAGTGTCATAAATACGAGTCAGTTATCAAGCTTCTGAACTTTAATCACATGCCACAAGGATATTGCAATTGTAAGTTACTTTCTTCAGTACTGTTATACCTTCAAATTGTCACTATATGAACTGTTTTAACTCAAGGGCTACCTATACCAGCTTTTATGTAGTAATATATATAGGCATTCTTCTATGTACATATTAGCATTTCATACAGATAGTTCTATTTACTTAAATATGCTAATGTGCACATATATGTGTATGTACATATATGCACACAGAGGGACATAATTTGTCTATTCCTGGAATAAACTAATTATGCCAACTAGTCTCTGCATGTACATATATGTATATATACATGCCCCAACGTTTCGCTTCTCATCCAAGAAGCTTCTTCAGTTCTGACTGACTGGTGGGGAATGGAACGATTTATATTCTTTGCAGTCGTCTGGTCCTTAGTACTCCAAAGGTAAGTCGTTAGCTCTCTTTAAGAGTCGTTGAGGCCACTTGGGGGTTTATCTGTATCCTCAGGGTCACCTGGACCAGTGTGGGGATGGGCCTGGGACCTTCTTGGGACTGTTGCAAGGACCGTGTTGGAGACAGGAGGTAAGTGGTGTCGTATCCCTCCCCCTCTGTCGAGAGAGACTTGTTCGGTTTTAACACAAAGGGCCTCTTTGACCCCTTTCGAACCAGCGGTCCGCTGTCCAGAACGTGGACTTTGCTGTCTTTGAAAGAGTGGCCTTTGTCTTTGAAATGCAGATGGACCGCTAAATCTTGTCCTGGTGGGCTTGTTCTAGGTTGTGCCATGCGTTTGTGGTTTGCAGATCTGTACATGTCACTCCATTCTTCTGCACAGACTGCATTGCTCAGTTTGTAGGCGTTTTATCCTTTGGGTGGACAAGCTTCTGCCTTAGTGCAGTTTCTCAATCTTGGCAACTTTTTAGGATGTGTGAACTTCAGCTCCCAGAATTCCTGAGTGAGCATGGTGGCTGAGGAATTCCAGGAGTCCACACATTTTAAAAGTTGTCAAGGTTTTGAGAAACACTGCCTTAGTGTATTTTGGGGTAGAAAGTGCATGTACGTTGAGTTAGTTGAGCTTTTCAGATATTCCTGCACTTTGTGGATTGATGTTGCTTCCTTTGTTGTTCTTGTTGGGGGCAGGGGGGACAAAGGATCCTACTGGATCTTTATCTGGATTTGATGAAGGCCCAATTGGGGCCTTCTAGTCCCTCTTTGCTGGTAGGTAAACCTTCAGCCCAGTGGTGTAGGATTCTGATGACTTCTGTGTTTTTGCAGACACACACTGGGTTTTCTGTATACTTTAGTGTTGAAGTGTGAATCTTGTCCTAGTGGGTTTGTTCTCTTATGTTGTGCCATGTGCTTGTGAAGTTGTTTTTCATAAACGCGTGGCACAACATAGGAGAACAAACCCATCGGGACAAGATTCAGCAGCTCATCTGTCTGCGGAGATTCTTAAGTTAGCCAGGTCACAGTTTGCTCCAAAGGTCCTTTTCCAAGAGGCAATTGGACTTCGTTTTTTCTTGAAGATTTTTACTTCTCATCCAAGAAGCTTCTTGGATGAGAAGCGAAACATCTTCAAGGAAAAACAAAGGAAGTCCAGTTGCCTCTTGGAAAAGCACATTTGGAACAGTGGTCCGTCTGCATTTGAGAGACAAAGGCCGCTCTTGAAGACAGCAAAGCCCACGTTCTGGATGGAGAGGACCCCTGGCTTGAAAGAGGGGTCAAAGAGGCCATCTTGTGTTAAAACCAAACACCCCTCTCGACAGAGGGGGGGGGAATATGACGCCACCTTTCTCCCGTCTCCAGTACGGTCCTTTCAGCAGTCCCAAGAAGGCCCCAGGCCCATTGCCACACTGGTCCAGGTGACTGAGGGTACAGGTAAACCCCCAGGTGGCTTCAACGGCTCGGAGAGCTAGCGACCGACCTTTGGAGTACTAACGACCAGATGACTGCAAAGAATATAAATCCTTCCATTTCTCACCAGTCAGCCAGAACTGAAGAAGCTTCTTGGATGAAAAGCGAGGCGGCCAAAAAAAAAAAAAAAAAAAAAAACCAAAACATAAGCACCTCCCCCCCACACAGATTCATGTATATAGTTAAGTCTCAGAGTGTCCGGTTCATTCCTACTTATTGGGACATACCCCTATTACTGTATGTGCCTGTGTACATTAACACAGCTGCAAACAGTCATCTAGGCTAAGCTCTATTGGGGCCTTGTTTCCCAATAGATCTTAGCCTATATTGCTCTGTGTGTCTGTGTTAAGATACACAGACACATAGAGCAATATAGGCCAAGATCCATTAGGAAAGCCCCAATAGAGCTTAGCCTAGATGACTGTGTGCAGCTGTGTTAATGTACACAGGCACACACAGTAATAGGCATATCCCCTAATATATGGTATATGTTTATATCTACATATTACCACATATTAGGGTGTATACCATACTAAGGTTACCAGCTCTAGGCTGCAAAAGAAGAAAAAGGCACCAGGGGGCAGCAAACTA
The DNA here is from genome assembly GCA_024294585.1 of Vipera latastei. Classification (NCBI taxonomy): domain Eukaryota; kingdom Metazoa; phylum Chordata; class Lepidosauria; order Squamata; family Viperidae; genus Vipera; species Vipera latastei. The sequence continues at coordinate 3,090,446 of CM044370.1, forward strand.
CATTTGGCACCCTCTAGTGGCCGACCATGTTTTTGCAGCCCAGATCTGGTAACCTTAGAGCAGTCTTTTCCAAACTTGCCCACTTTAAGGTGGATGGCTTTCAACTCCAAGAATTACTTGGGGGTTGAAGTCCCCCACATCTGACAAGTTTGCAAAACACTGCCTTGGCTCTATACACAATATATGTCCAGCTGTATGTGTGCATCTTTCTTCTGAAGCTCCACCTATATATATATATATATATAGGCAATCCAGGGCCCCCCAGCATGTCACAATTTTCCTCTATGGCAAGAGTTTTCAAGAAGGAAGTTCCTAGAAAAGGAAGTGTCTTGATGGGGGCATCAGGATACCTCCAGAATACTGTTCTGGAAAGATTCCTTTGGGGAAACTGCTGGATTAGCCCAATTGGCATGAGGAAAACAAGGACATTTAAAGTTGCCCAGAAAAGACCCTTTTGCCCATATATACGTCACTTTTCTCCTGATTGCACAAGGACTGCAAACTGTCAGCTGCGGTGGTCTTGCCCATCCGAGTTCTCTCTGGCCACCAAGTCCCATCATCCTCAGCCCATGTTGCAATGGCTGAGGAGAGGAATACCTATGATGCTTTCCCTGCTGGTTTGGCAGCTGCCCTAGCCCACCCAGCAGGGAGGCCCCACAAGATGACTTGTGACCAAGTCAGCAAAAAGTGGCATGGAGAATGGATCAGGCAAAGATCCCCGTGCTGCACCAAGTTAGAGATGTACTACAACTCCCAGCAGCCCCAGGCAGCAGAGTTAAGGATGGGTGCTGCTTTGGCAGTCGTGGTGCAATCAGGCAAAGTGCCAGTGGAGCCGGAGAAGAAAGGATACATACACACACGTGCTTGACTTACCTGTGGCAGGATTTTCTCTGACTGGGATCGCCTCTGGACTTACTCCTAATGCGGGATTTCGAAAATCAGCACCCCTGACAATAAAACAACCACTTTCAAGCACACCAACCCCCTCATCCCGAGACCAACGCTTAATAAAAGGTATTTTATTTACAAAAAAAAAACGCTCCCAAAGTCTCTTCTTCTTAAGATCTCCAGATGTCACAGATAGCATCGACGCCTGTTCCAGAAAGGCAGCACTGAACTATTTCAGCTAGGTGCAAGGAATGGAAGCCCTCCCTTCCACTAGGATGGGTCTCTGTACACGTGGGCTACAACCTGTCTTACTACCACCTGATTCTTGGGCTAAAGCCTTTATTACCATCTCCTGATTCTTGCCTATCTATCATGGTTCCTGTTAGCCACCATCTCTTCTTCGTTCCTACAGCGCTATTATTAAAGCTTTGGGGAGACCCCCCATGTGCTGCCTACTTGGCCAACCCGTGGCTTCCGAGCCCTCTAAAGAGCTCTGCAGGAACGCCATCCTTGGGGTTCTCCTCTTCCAGAGTCCAGCTCAGCTGGACTTCCCTTCTTCCCACCCTGCCTAGATGTTGTCATAGGGGACCACAAGGCCAGTGTTGTAGCTGTAGCCGTCCACTTCGTTGTAAGAGCGGCAGCTAGGAAGGACGCTCTCTGCCGCCAGCTCGTCTGTGGAGAATTCGTAGGCGTAGATAATGCCTCTGTGCCTGTTCAGAGAGAAGCAAGGGGAGAAAAGGGAAAAGAAAATAAGCTGGGTGCTTTTCAACCAGCCTGGTTCCCAGCAGTTCAAAATCCTCTGGAGCAACTTTCCAACCTTGGCAACGTTAAGATGTCTGCACTTCAAATTCAAGCTGGCGGGGGAATTCTGGGAATTGGTCCTCACATCTTAAAAGTTGCCCACATTGAAGAACGTTGCTCCAGGCGAGAGGTCTTCAAACTTGGCCATTTGATGACTTGTGGACTTCAACTCCCAGAATTCCTCAGCCAGCACACCACGTCATAAAAGGGCCAAGTTTGAAGACCCCTGCTCCAGACTCTGGTTCCTCTCTAGGGCCAAGGAGATGTTAAAATGCAAGCCCATGAATTCAGAGTAGGCCCATGTGCTTGAAGGAGCACCCTTAATGGTTTCTCAACTTAATGGTTTCTCAACTTCGGCCACATTAAGACGTGTGGACTTCAATCCCCAGAATTCCCTGGATGGGGAATCCTGGGGATTGAAGTTCAGTCCTCTTAAAGCAGGCATGTCTATAGGCCGGATGCGTCATGCCAAAACCGTGCCCACCCCATTGCTGACAATGAGGAAAAAGTCACAATACATTGCGTGACATCTACCTGCTCTAGATATGTCAACTGTCTTGTATTCACCTTCTTGGAAGTCAGCTCAGAGTATGAGGAAACAGATGGGAAGGGAAGGGAGAAGGAGAGAAGAGAGGGAAGTGAGCGGAGGAGAGGAGGGAAGAGAAGGGAAAAGGAGGTAAGGGGAGAGGGGGATGGGAGAACAGAGGAGAGGAGGGGAGGGGAAAGGGAGAAGATAAGATTTAAAACAGGATTTGGATAAGCTAAACTACTCTGTATTCCAAGAGGAGGCGAGGCCAATAGCCATCCAGAAGCAGCTGGACTATAATTCCCATCAACCTTAGCCAACCCAACCCATAATAATGGGTGCTGGAACATCTTACCACCCTTCACCCATCGCCCGGGTTTGTTCTTCCAAGCCACTTGCTGCTCACCAGAGCTTGGTTGCAATTTATAGCTGGCTACCTTCCTATCCTAAACCCCTGCCTGGCTTGGCCACAACATCCTGGCTCTCTGCCACCAGAAGCTCTCAAACGCTCTTCCATTGCAGCTTCTTCTTTTTTCCTGTTTGAACCAGGCGTCTTCAAACTTGGCCCTTTGATGACTTGTGGACTTCAACTCCCAGAATTCCTCAGACAGGCACGCTGGCTGAGGAATTCTGGGGCCAAGTTTGAAGACCCTTGGTTTAAACTGAGGAAGGCCAACTTGGGGGAATGCCTCCCAGCGTCCCACAATATTGTCTAGCTAAGGCTGCTGGGGATTGTAGTCTAGCAACCCTGAGAGTGGTGTCACAGGGCGCCTCCTGCTGGTTGAGATAAGAAATACCACCGTGAGGGTCAACTCTCACCTTCCCTGAGCGGTCAAGTGATGCTGGCCCCTCCAGGAGTCTCTACATTAGGGATGTTGGCCATGATGAGGCTGTGGGAGCTGAAGCGGAGGTGGCGAACTGGGTGCCTGGAAAAAAAAAGGATGACACAAGAGTTCTTCAGTGGCTCTTCCACAAGGTCGCCATGTTTAAATGCATCGGACAAGCGTCTTGCTGTTTAATTAAAAGCAGGATGCAGTTCTTCAAATGGACAGTAAATTGGAACAAATGCAAAGTAAAACCCTTGGGAGTTTTTTTAAAAAAAATTTATTATTATTTTTTTAAAAAAACCTTTCCACTGGGTGCCTGGAAAAAAGGGAACCACAAAGTCTATCAGTGGCTCTTCAACAAGGTCTCCATATTTGAATGCAGCGACATGCAACTGACTGTTTAATTAAAAGCCGGGTGCAGTTATTCAAGTGCACAGTAAATTGGAACAAATGCAAAGTAAAATCCTAGGAGTTTAATTTTTATTATTATTTTATTATTTCTTTAAAAAACCTTTCCACTGGGTGCCTGGAAGAAAAAAAAGGGAGCCACAGACTCCATCAGTGGCCCTTCAACAAGGTCGCCATATTTAAGCGCAACTGGACGGTTTAATAATTAAAAGAGGGTGCAATTATTCAAGTGCACAGTAAATTGGAACGAATGCAAAGTAAAACCCTAGGACAGGGGTAGGCAACCTCGGCTCTTTTATGACTCATGGACTTCAACTCCCAGAATTCCCGAGTCAGCTCAGGAATTCTGGGAGTTGAAGTCCACGAGTCATAAAAGAGCCGAGGTTGCCTACCCCTGCCCTAGGAGTTTCTATTATTTTATTTTATTTTTTTAAAAAAACCTTTCCACTCCCCATTTCCAAAAGGAAAGGGACCTATCCTTAATTTGAACAAAATGCGTAATAAAACCCTAGTTTATTTTATTTTATTTTTTAAAAAACACCTTTCCACTCCCCATTTCCAAAAGGAAAGGGACCTATCCTTAATTTGAACAAAATGCGTAATAAAACCCTAGTTTATTTTATTTTATTTTTTAAAAAACACCTTTCCACTCCCCATTTCCAAAAGGAAAGGGACCTATCCTTAATTTGAACAAAATGCGTAATAAAACCCTAGTTTATTTTATTTTATTTATTTTTTTAAAAAAACCTTTCCACTCCCCATTTCCAAAATGAAAGGGACCTATTCTTAATTTGAACAAAATGCGTAATAAAACCCTAGGAGTTTATTTTATTTTATTTTTTAAAAAACCCTTTCCACTGGGTGCCTGGGGAAAAAAAGGGGGCTCTTCGACAAGGCCTCCACGTGCAAACGCAGCGCCCTGCAACTGGCTGTTTGAATTTATTATTATTATTATTATTATTATTATTATTATTATTATTATTATTATTATTATTATTATTATTATTATTATTATTATTATTATTATTATTATTATTATTAATTTTATTTGTATACCGCCCTTCTCCCGAAGGACTCAGGGCGGTGAACAGGGCAATTAAGAGCAGGAGGCGGCTCTTCCAATGCAAAGGAAACCGGGAGAAAGGCGAAGTGAAACCCTAGGGCTTTATTTTTATTATTTTATTTTATTTTTGCTTTTAAAAAAGAGCCCCCTTTCCGGCGGGGGCCCGGGGAGCCCAGGGAGCCGCGCGGCCCTTCCCTCCGGGCTCCCAGGCGGCGAGGGAGCCGCTCTCCCCCTCGGAGAGGAAGGCCTTCCCCGGGCACGGAGGGCTGCCTGGCGGGGCTCCGGGGAAAGGCGGGCAGCCACGGAGGGGACTTACCGGAGACGCCCGGAACGGCCACGTGGCTCGCGCGGGAGAAGCCGGAAGTGGCTTAGGGGGGTTTTGGGATGGGGTTGGTTGTTTTTTTGGTGCCCGGTCACGTGGCCGAACCGGATTGGCTGATTTCTTTTTTTTTTTTTTTTTTTTTTGCAAGACCTGGATTTAGGGTTGAGGCATTCTGGGAGTTGAAGTCCGCAGGTCAGGCCAGCCCTGCCTTAAAATGGTTGACCTTTGGCCCTGCCCTGGAGATCCCCCCCCCATAGAATAAATAAGCAACCAACGCAAAAAAAACCCCATACTTTATTTGTTTCTTCTTTATACAAAATAAGGAAACTTGGAGCAAAAACAAAAAAAACCAACCAAAACCCGCTAAGATACATCCTTAAAACAGCCTCGCAACGGCGAGTTTTGGTTTTGGGTTGGGGCCCGGTCACATGGCCGAACCGGATTGGCTGATTTATTTTTTTGCAAGACCTGGATTTTGGGTTGGGGAATTCTGGGAGTTGAAGTCCGCAGGTCAGGCCAGCCCTGCCTTAAAATGGTTGACCTTTGGCCCTGCCCTGGAGATCCCCCCCCATAGAATAAATAAGCAACCAACGCAAAAAAAACAAACATACTTTATTTGTTTCTTCTTTATACAAAATAAGGAAACTTGGAGCAAAAACAAACAAAAAAAACAACCCCTAGGATACATCCTTAAAACAGCCTCGCAGCAAAGTTTGGTGCAACGGTGAGTTTTGGTTTTGGGGTTGGGTGTTTTTGAAATTTTTTGCTGTTCTTGGTCGTATCTGTGTGTATGTGTGTGGGGGGGTCGGGGGTGTTGCACTCCCTTCCCAATAAAAATAAGGGTAGGAGATACAGGAGTATAGCCAGCCGTCCTAACAGGCTGAAGTACAGCTTTTATCCATGGGCTGTGAGGCTTTTGAATGGGAAATAATTTAATATAATATAAACTTAATAATATAAACTTTATGCACAATTGACCTGCGAGGCCGGTGCGTTGTGCATTTAGCTCGCGGGGTGTAATAAGATGGGAGGGTTTGTGTCACTGTGAGTTGGGGGCACGAAGGGAGGCTCAGCCAATCTCAATGTACACATGGTTGTACTTTGACAATAGAGGTTCATTCATTCAGTAATGTAAATTAATTAATTCAACCAAAGGAAAAGGAAAAACACCGGCTCCCCTGCTGAATTTATTTGTCAGAAGGTCGCAAAAGGGGAACCAGGCGAGTCAGTGCGTTGCAACCGTCGTTAAGTACAGGTCAGTTGCCAAGCCTCAGAATTTCGATCCCGGGACCGTGGGGAATACCGCAACGGTCGCAAAAGTGTGGAAAACGGGTCATAGGTGGCTTTCTCCAACGCCGTTGTGCCTCTGAACGGTCAATAAACGAACTGCGGTTAAGTGGAGCTTGTGTTAGAGATGTTGGCCAAACTATTCAGAAAGCAACTAAAGGCGGGATAAAAAAAATCTAATAAATAAATAAAAGTGACCGATATCAGTAGGTACGTTCTGGTCTGGAGCTGACCTTCACTACAAAGTCCACCCTCTCTCCTTTTCATCCCTTTCTTCTTTCCTTCCTTCCTTCCTTCCCTCTCTCCCTCTTCCTTCTTCCCTCCCTCCCTCCCTCGTTCTCTTGTATTATCAAAACAGAAGCTCCAACCATTCTCTTTCCTTCTTGGCCTGCGATGGATCGGTCAGGATTTTACATTCTTATTCCAAATTGTAAACCTGATTTGTGACAAGAAGGGGGAAATATGTCCCTGAAGAAATGGGAGGGGGAACTCCGCCCCTTTCCTTTGATCTCTGACAAGTTGTTTTTTTTCTACACCTGATTTTTTTTTTTAAAAAAATTATCATTCTGCAGTGTGGCCACTCGAGTGCCTTGGGGCTAAGACGGTGGCTCAGAGGGCCCTAGATTGTACTGACGAATGTCCAGTCGTCTCTCATGTTTTGGAGGGCGTGGAAGCTGTGGAGCAATTTCTGGGCGAGTTTCAAAGCTTGACCGTCGAGAGATGGACCAGGAGGTTGGTTGGTTGGTTGGTTTTGAGTCCCAAAGAGAGACCAACAACTCTTAAGACAATTCACACTGCGCATCTCCTGCGGTTGACTCCATAAATAGGTCGGGACCTTCAAAGGTATTACCTATTTATTTTATGGATTAATTCACTGAACTGTTTATACAAGGTAGTCTCCTTCAATTCAAGGTTGACATCTGATGACTTCATGGACAGGTAGGAGAAGGCTGAGCAAACGAGGCCTGGGCTCTGTCTGAAGGGTGTCTCAGACTAAAAAAAAAATCAAAGTGGCTTCTCTGCCAGATGGGGTCCCCTTGTTTTTGAACGGTAAGCTGTCTTGAGTTACCCAGAATGGCTGACTACAACGTAATAAAACACACACACACACACACACACAGACACAGCTAGAGAGAGAGAGAGAGAGAGAGAGAGAGGGAGGCAAAGCCCAGCCTCTCACAACTTTCCTGCCCAAATGTTATTTGCCACAGGAGATCGGATTAATTGCTATTTGCAAACTTGCATAGCGGGCAGAACACAATTAATTAGCTGACGATTACAGCTTTGGAGGGGCCGTCTGACGTCCCTCGCCCCACCTAGCTTTGGAGGAAGCCCGCTCCTGACCAAACACACACACACACACACACACACACAAACAACCCAACAAGATGAGTCCGCAAGAAAAAGGTGAGTAAAGGCTGCCAATTTCTCCTTCCTTCCTTCCTCTATGCCATTTTCCCCTTACAGTTGAGGTTTCGGATTAGCTCTGAACTGATGGCAGGCCTCTGGGAATCAGAGCTACCGAGCGGCATGCAAATTTAATCAATCAATCAATCAATCATTAGTAGCTCACACATTTGTTCACCCAGTCTGGACACACAGGCAGGGCTAAAAAAAAAACAACAACAACCAGGGACTCGATAGAAAAGCTGCTTTTTGTCCCAGCCATAGTGTCTTTGGAAGGCTTGCTAATTGCTGCAGAAAGGCAAATATTTTTAAAAGCGTTTAAATCTGCTGCTCAATTAATCAAAAGGCGCCTTTTTTTTAATCCAGCTAAAAGGCTCCTTAATTGATGATCTGCGCCAGTTACTCCCACCGTCTTCTGTACCTTTCTGCGGGATTAAGTCTACGTTCATGCAGCAAGAGTAGCAACTGTGACCCAGACCAGCAGCAATACTCACCAGTTATTTATTTTTTTTGAGGGGGGAGGGAGGATGAGAGGGAGGGGGGGAAGAGAAAAGGGGACAAAAAAAGAGCGCTGGGTGTTGAAATTGACCCAAACCCAGATTTCTCCTCGTGTCCCAGTTTTGTTTCTGTGACAACACGCACCCCATCGGTTCCGGCCCTTTGCTGGGATTTCAATGGGTGTGTTTTGCTTGAAAGGAGAACTACCCCAGCCAAACGCTTTGCCACTTGGCTTTCTTGCCAAAAAGAAAGTGTTTGACTCTCTCTCTGTGTGTGTGTGTGTGAGCACAAAGGCTTCAGAGGTAGCTCCCAGCCACACCTGAAGAGGTGTGAGGCGATCCAGCTGGGGCACCTTGGCACTGGCTGCTCCTACACCTACGCCAGGCAAGGCGTTTCGTAATTGCCCTGGGAACCGAGAAAGGCTGTGGGGCGCAGGCAACACCGCCGGGGAGGGTCCCTCTGCTCGTGGCCATCCAGGGAGCAAAAAAGGAAATGGGGGTGGGTGGGTGGGTGGGAAGCCCAAGGTCTGCCACCCAAGAGCCACTTCCTCCAAAGTGATTCATTTCTGCCGTTGTTTTCACGTGTGCCACCTTTTGCAAAGGCAAGTGCAGTTGAAAACGGTCGGAAAACTTCTAGGAATTCAATTCCCCCACAACTCTTGCTCTCGCCATGGGGAAGCTGGAGAAACCTGTGGGGGATCAGACAAACCAGCATCGCCACCCTCTTTCGCACATGCCAAGGTGGGTGGGTAGGTGGGTGGAACGGATCGGAGCGCGGTTAGTCTTCGAATCACTCTTTCTTTTCCCCCCCCCGGAGTTATCAGAAGGGAAGTCTCACATGGACACACAATAAGCACGTGGTGTAAAATGCAATGAAGCTAATCCCGGAGAGGGATTTCCCCCCCCCTTTGAAAACAGCCCCAAACTGACTCGGAACCAGCCCACTTCCTTCGGAGCCGAGAAAGTTAAAACTCGTGGGAGACGGAGAAGCTGGTGTTGAAGGCCACTACATTCAAAGGATTTCAAAGTTTGAGCTGAACGTGGCTATTGAGAGACTGGAAGACGTGAGGATCCTCTTTGGTGTGTGTGTCTGTGTGCGTGGGGGAAAACCATCAATGAAGGCTGAACATTTTCTCCGTAAAGACAAATCAATCTCCTTCCTGGTGGCATCTGGATATAGATAGATAGATAGATAGATAGATAGATAGATAGATAGATAGATAGATAGATAGATAGATAGATAGATAGATAGATAGATATATCTATATCTATATCTATATCTATATCTATCTATCTATCTATCTATCTATCTATCTATCTATCTATCTATATTTTCCCCCTACACGATGCTATAAAGAGAGAGAGGGGGATGGGGGGCTATCCTGCACGCGGGACAGGCCAATTTTACAGAAATGAATCAGTCTTTCCGATATTAAACCAGCCATTTATTTCATCAAGCAGGTTGGCAGTCTGTCTGTCTTGAGGAGAGCTGTTCTCACCTATGAGTTTTTATGCCATTAAGACCCGGAAGCTGACTTTGGTCGGGAGAGCTCTCTGCGTATGCTCAAGAATGTCTTGCTTGGCGACTTTCCCACAGGGAAATCCGGGCTGAGAAAATGCTGCACGGGCTACCCCAATCTCAAGCAAAGTCGGAGCCCTTTCTGGCAACGTGTATGTGTGTGTGTGTGTGTGTATATACACACACACACACAGGCACACATATCAGAAGGGCCAGGCTTTCAAGGCCAGGCAGATCCCAGCATGAAACAAGGAAAAGGGGAAATGACCACTTTTCCGCTTCCTCTTTGGCAGGAAAGGATAAAGATTAAACAAACCAAACAAACACAAGAGGCTTTGTGTAAACAGCCAGGGAGTCTCGGAGAAGCCAGCCCCCTCCTCTTGGGGACAACACGTGTGTGTGTGTGTCTGTGTCTGTGTGTATCCCCTCTCCAAACGCCAGGCCTGAGCACCAGGAGCGAAGAACCCACGAAAGAAACAGGGCAGCGTCCTCAGGCAGCCTCTTCGGGCAACATCCCACCCTGCGAAGGGGGTGCCACCCGGGCGGGAGTGGGAAGACCGGCCACGAGGCCTGGGCCCTGCCAACAGCAAGGACCCCCCCCCAAGTTTAAATCCCCCAGCAAGGCAACTCGGCTCAGCCCCAGAGGACGGGACCCCGAGGATTGCGTTGTCTGTGATGCCTCGTGCCCAGCAGCGGAGCTGCAAAACTAGGAAAATAAAGCCTTGCCGGAAAAGAATCTCCTTTTCTAGAAAAACTCTCGGTGCTCGCTTCTGCCCCATTTCAAATATTTTTACCTTATTTGGGAGACAGATATTATTTTTCTAAGGAAAGGGTGGGGGAAAAAGAAAGAGTGAGCTGGCCTCCTCCGATTGCAAGGGAGGGGGGAAAAAACAGGCCAAGCCAAATGTCATTCAGCTCTACTCTGGCTACTTAAGGGCCATTAAACCACCAGGCAACAGGCTGAAATCCAACAGAGGCAGCACTGGGCCCACGACTGGACGGAACTTTGTGCTGGGCAGCTCTAAGAGGGGCAGGATTCGCAGCAAGACACCAGATTTCTCTCTCTCTCTCTCTCTCACACACACACACACAGACACACACACACACAGAGACACCAGCTTGCAGTGGCGATGCTCGTTTTTTAAAAACCAAAAGAGCACGCAACATTTAAAACCTGGCAGCACAACAGCCACACCTGCAGCTCAGCAAGACAGGTGTCCGGATGCAAACATTACAACCCAAAGCGTGGCTGATGGTCCTTAAGTCCTGTGCAGGTAAAACACACACAAACACACACACAGACACACACACACACACAGACACACACACCGTGGAAGAACATATCCAGCTTTTGTTTCAGAAAGCTTCCCCCCCCAAGAAATTGTGGGGGGGGGATTGGGGGCTAGCAAATGGTCCTGTACTGTTTATCAACCGTGGTTTATAGTTTCACCTCTTGCGGCAGCCTTAAAAGGCCAATTTCTGCGCAAACAGAGATCAGAGGCAACCACAGCAGGGGTTTCACTAACCAGCATGGCTCCTGAGGGCAGATTAACCTGAGTTTCATTGATTCCCACGAGCCTTCTCAGTCCCAACCTACCAGCCCAATCGCTTTGCTTGCCCAGGATGCCATTCAAGGCCCTGCCATAATTCCTGGGTGCTGCGTCTCCAAAAACAAACCCGTGCAATTGTGGGTTTGTTGTTGTTGTTTTTTTTAAAATACTACCCACCACCACAAAATGCAAACAGCCGGAGCGAAGGCCGATTCGGTGTACCCGGGGTGCGGGGAGGAAATCCAAAGTCAAAAAAAGGAAGCCGGCTTTCCATTCCGAGCAAATAATAATAATAATAATAATAATAATAATAATAATAATAATAATAATAATAAAAAATAGATTTGCCTGGAGATTTGCGACGATTTGAATAATTCATCCAAAGGACAGCCTGTGCTTTAAATTGGTCTTCCCGGGGGAGGGGGGGGAAAGAGAGACGCAAGGCCACCCAGATCTTTTAATAAGCCCACTTCAACAACCAAGAGAAAACGCAGACCAAGTTCACAACCTGGTTTGCCCTCCTCTTCCTAAGTCTCCCTTGATCCTTGCAAACAGTCGGGGGGCCCCCCCGAATTTTTTTTCCCACCGGGGCTGGCTTGTTTCTCCCCCACCCCACCCCCCTGTTCCTTCTCTATTAGGGAGATGCTGAAAAGTCAAGTGTTTCCCCTCCTGGCTGTATATACCCTCTCCGCCTTTCATCCTGTTGTTTGCCTCTGACAAGGATTCTTGGCTAGCAGGAGGAGGTGGGAAAAAAAAGGGGGGGGAGAGGTGGGCGGGCGGGCGGAATCCACGGAAAAGGGCCCTTAAAAATTTGCCCTCTTTTAGCAAAATCGTTAACGTTCCTCCGTGAACATGAAAGGAGAAGCAAGAGGCGAGGGAGACCGCCAGCCTTTGCATCCATTTAAGGCATTGAGAAACCAACCACATTCAATAACAGGTCTAAATACAGTAATGGAACGGTCCTTTTTTCCCCTCTCCGCAAGCCAAGATATGTCACCCTCGACCAGACGCAAGGGCTGGCAGAGAGGAAAAGGGGGGAGGGAGAACCACCAGGACCCCCCTTTTCTCGCCTCCCAAGAGTATTTCTGCGGATGGAAGGGAAGCACCTCACCTACGCTACCCACCCCTCACCCCCCGGGGCCGAGTTTTCTCGGGCTCTCCCGGGGACAGAATTGGCAATCTTGTTCTGCCTTGCTCCGGATGGCCTCTGAGCCCGCGCAGAGTGCTTAAGGATCTCGGAGATCTGAGCTTGGTGCCTCAAGGCCACCAGCACTTTGCAGGGATTCGGTTTTGGGGGAAGAAAACCTTGGGAGTCTGCCTGCCAGTCAAAGCAGACAGTTGCCAGATCGATGCCCCAGGATTGGACCTGCCCGGCCGTTCCGTTCCTAAATATAATTCAAAGGGGGGAAAAAAATCAAATAAATTAGCCATTATTCTGCCTGTCTTTCGGGGGTCTCTCTCTGTCTGCCTTTAAAGGATTTCCCCTAAGTAATTATTGGATCTGTTAAAAGTTGTGCCATACTCAGCAGAGCCTGGCTCCTGTTGTTTTGTTGGTTGATGTTTTAAAAATAAAATAAAATAAAAATGCTTCCCACAATCTCCTAGCCAGAAATTTGCTTTCTACCTTTCTGGCTCAATCTGTCGTCGGTCAGCTTCGGAGTTGCATGGCAGTGCCGCCACTCACCGGACTTCCATTTCCCCTGGCATGGGTGATTAAATTTAAATAAAATCATAATTGGGTTTCCCCTCCCCACCCGCCCAAAGAAGCCAACTGGATGCTTTACTTTTTAGAGAGAGGGGAAAAAAGGGAAAGGGCGCCATCAGGGAAAGCTGTTTCACAGTCAAGATTTCAAGAAGCCTCAAAAGCCACCGGCGACAGCCCCTAGCCAAGCCACAGCTTAACCGCAGATAGTCAAGGGGATGGCTTCACGCTTAACTTTGGTTCGCCAACTAAGCAAGATTCTAAAAAGGCGCAAAAACGTGCAAGGACGGCTGCGTAGGAAACGCGAACTTCAGTCGCGTCCTGGCAGACCAACTCACCTCAACCTGGCTGATTTAAAAGCCCCCTTTCGTACAGCCCCAGCGCAAGGCCTTGTTCAGGCAAACTGCAAAGACACAAATCAAGTGTGTGTGTGTGTGTGTTTTGTTCTTTCCAGAGCGACCTGGTCTACACCAAATATGGGACGGAGCAGGCTGCTTCCGTTTTTTGGTGGGTTTTTTTTAGCCTTTCAGCCATAATCTAGGAGCCTTTGCGGGCGTTCTGCGACCGGCTCTTTCTGTGTTAAGTTTTCTTTTGAAATTTTGCCGACAAAAGAATTAAAAGGGAGACTAAGGATGGCCATTGCGAGCTTGGCAGCTCTCATCTCAGAAGAGTTACGGTTAGCTGATGAGGGCTAAAAAGCTCGAAATTATAGCTACCCGGGTCTCCCTTTGCAACCGTGTCGGTAAAATTAAAGAAAAGAAAAGAAAATTAGCACAAAAAGACAAATCCTTTGTCCCAGGTGAGAATAAGAGCCATCTGTTCTCAGAAGCTAACCCTTCAGGGACAGCCTGATTTACGCTGCCTGGCTTTCTGCAATCATCCAGAAGCAGAAGGAAAGAAACCACCCAGTTAAAAGAGAAATAAAAGAGAAATAAAAGAGAAGAAGCCTCCAAAAGTGGAATTCCAGCCATTGAGACTCAAATGACCCAACAAGACAATCCTCCCTTGCCAGGTTTGTGAGCCATTCGCTTTTTTTCCTCGAGTGAAAACAGCCAATAATGGAAAAGAGGAAGGAAGGAAGGAAGGAAGGAAGGAAGGAAGGAAGGAAGGAAGGAAGGAAGGAAGGAAGGGAGGGAGGGAGGGAGGGACAGACTAGCCATCACCCAGCGTGAAACAGTGGCAACTCATATTTATTACAATTATATACAGTCATATTTTATACTGGAATTCTATACATGATCACACCGAGGAGCGCGTTCCGCCGTTTCCTCTCGGCGAGGAGCAAAGAAGAAGCATCTCGTTGACGCTGGTTACTGGCTTCGAGGCTCTTTTAATGAAGGGAATGGAAACCGACAACGCGGCAACACCCGAGGACGCAACGCCAGAAGACCAGGTTTCTTTAAAAAACCTGGTTTCTTTTTTTTCCCCCCACCCAACCAGGCCAAAGGTGGGAGGGTGGGGAGGAAGAGGAGGAGGGGGGGCACAGACAGACCCCCCGTCAATGAGAGAAAGATGGAGGGCCTTGAAATGGCATCATTTGGGGACTGAGCCACGGAGGACCGCCTAGCGCCGCAGGGAGGAAAGGGGGGAGCCGTGCAAAGCGGGGGTCTCCCCGGGCAAGAACGGCACCCGTGGAGAGCTGCAGGAAGCTCCCAGATCCTCTGACGGCGGAAAAGCGGGAAGAGGGAGAGAGGGGCAAAAGAAAGAGGGCAAGCGGGGAGAGGTTTCCACGGGGCTGACGTCCCCCAACTCTCTTGCGCGCGCGTGGGCACCGGCGGCAGCTTCTCAGCAAAGACACACACACACCCCGCAAAGCAAAGTGCGGACGCCGCACCCTTTGGCTCTCCAAGCTGAACGCAATAAATAAAGAGGGTCAGCAGGGGAGAAGGCCAGAAGGCCCCCCCAATGGACAGGTGGAAATGAGGGGGTCCCCCCACACCCACCCACCAAAACCTTTGTACTTCCTAAGCAGCTGAATGAGTGTGTGTGTGTGTGTTAATTTGGCTGGGTTCACAAAAGTCTTGACTGCACAGGGAGAGTGAGAGAAGACCTGGTGTGTGTGTGTGTCTGTGTCTGTGTCTGGGGGCCTGCAGTCAAGAGAGGCAGGGAGGGCTCGTCACCTGCCTGGCGGGCGGGATCACAAGAATGACTCGAGGTGAAGCACGGAGGGGGACGATCAGAGCCTTGGTGAAGGAGACCGAGATGGCCCGGGGGGGGGGGAGATCCGGTAGCGCCCCGAGCTAGTCAATTTCATTCTCGTTGCTGGCGCCTTCGGGCCTCCGCAGCTTCTCCACCTGCTCGTTGATCTGCCCGTCGCCTCCTCGCCGATCCTCTGTCTGGACAGCCTCTTCTTCCACGTGGTTGTCCTCCTCCTCCTCCTCCTCTTCCTCTATAAGGGCCTGCTCCTCCCGCTTCTCCTCTTCCCCTTGCACCTCCATCCTCACCTGCCCCTTCAGGTCGATCACCGCCTCCGCTTCTTCCTCGGGGCTGGCCAGGTGGCAGCCCGCCGTGGTCCCTTCGGGGCTGTGGCTCTCCTTGACGGGCGAAGGGGAGCTGGACTCGTTGCTAACCGGAGAGATGTCGCTGCTGGTGTTGTGGTTATTGGTCACCGGGTTGGAAGGGGAAGCGGGCTTGACCGGGATCTGCCAGGAGAGGATTTTGGGAGCTGAGGGCGAGGGGGGGAACTGTCTCCTGGAGAAGAAAAAGTAAATAAAAAGTTTTTTTTTTTTCATTTTCGCCATTCGCATTTCATTCTGAGCCTCGTTCGGCGTCCTTTCTTTAATGCTTCCGTTCCACTATTTCTTTGATATTAGTGGAACTCTTGTCCCGTGGCGAGCTGGCCGTGACCAACTGTCAAAGGCCCTTACTGGAGGCTGCGTTGGGCTCACAGTACTGGGCAGAATTCGGCCTTTTTCCAACTGACCTTGCAGGGTTTCCTTCTTCAAACACAGTTTTCTTTCTCTTGCTCCACTCCTTCCCATGTAAGAATCCTTCCCGCCCCAAACCCACTGAGCTACTCCGGACCCCCCGTTTTGGAAGAAGCGCCCCCTTCTCCTCTGCATGCAAAGAAGCCCAACGCCAGCCCCATTATTCACCGGTATCCTAAATGCTATCAGAAATTCAATTTGGAGACTTTGCCTTGGATCCCGTGTGACCCCGGCCTCCCGCTTTGCAGCCAGCCAGCCAGGCAGGGCTTGGCTCTGTTTATTTATTTTAAGAAATATATTTTCCAAGAGCACTTATCTTCCCCCAGCTGCATTAGCACACCAGCCCCGCACACCGCCAGCCCTACTGACAATAAATGAATTTTCTCCTTAATGACGAGATGTCCTCTCGCGGACACCCAGATACAGCACGGCTGCCCTTGTGCTGCTCGCCTTGATGCGGCTGGCAGGAACTGAATATTGAAACGGGGGTGGGGGGGGCGGTGGGAAGGAAGGGGGCTGTCTCGGCCCCCCCTCTCTCCTCCCTGCCGGCTTCTTCCCCTGCGAGAAAGTCCGTGTGATAAAAGAAGTTGGCCAACAACAAAGGACCCCTTTTTGAACGCCCCCCCCTCCCAAGGTGCCCTCGGCCCCAGGAGAGGCGGCTTTCATTTTTTTTTAGCCTTGCTGTTAAAATGTATTAAATGCACTGCCTTTTTGTGTGTGTCGTGTGCTTCTTCTGGAGCAAAAAGCATCTCAAAGGAGAGAGAGACAGAGAGACAGAGAGAGAGAGAGAGACAGAGAAGGAGAGAGAGAGAAAGGAGAGAGGGAGAGAGAAAGGAGAGAGAAAGGGGAGAGAGAGAGGAGAGAGTAAAAGGAGAGAAAGCAGAAAGAAAGGAGAGGGAGAGAGAAAGAAGAGAGAGAGAAAGGAGAGAGGGAGAAAGGAGAGAGGGAGAGAGAAAGCAGAAAGAAAGGAGAGGGAGAGAGAAAGGAGAGAGAGAAAGGGGAGAGAGAGAGGAGAGAGTAAAAGGAGAGAAAGCAGAAAGAAAGGAGAGAGGGAGAGAGAAAGAAGAGAGAGAGAGAAAGGAGGGAGGGAGAGAGAGAGGAAGCAGAAAGGAGAGAGGGAGAGAGAAAGGAGAGAGAGAGAGAGAGAAATTGAAGGGCCTCCATATTTGGACATGAGTCCTGATGGCTCAACGGCTCCCACCGTCGGCCTGGGATTGACTCTTCAGCGAAAAAATAATCCATGATTGGACCAAATCTCATTAATTACTTTAATTAGAGGGAAACGGCGAGCGGAGGGGTCCCTGAGGATCATCTACTCCAGCCCAGTTAATTAAAGTAATCCAGGGCTGTAACATTCCCTGATTCCGTAGGCCTTCTAGCCAAGCATCCTTGTTCCTTGGCCTACAAAATGCACGCTGCTTAAATTCCTTTGAAAGGTGGCTAGCCTTGCATCTTGTGGCACAGAGTTCCACAAGGCAAATTCTGTGCCCTGGGTTTCAATGGGCATCTGATTTGTTTTAAAATGGTTTCCATCTCAGAGAGACGGACCATTTTAACCCTCATCTCTTGAGGACTTGCTCGGGAGCCCCAAAGCAGAGTGTGTGTGTGTGTGTGTATATATATATATATATATATATATATATATATATATATATATATATATATATATATATATATATATGAGCTGCCACTGCTGTGGCTACTGCCTGTGGATGGCCTTGGGCTAGGCTGAAACAGGAAATAAGATTTGTCCCGTGTCTGGGACTAAGCAAGTGTATTCTGAATGCTTAACAAACATTTAACACATATATGTATATATATGTATATCTAAAGTAACCGGATGAGTAAATTATTCTTAGAGGCCTCTTATAAACTGCACAAAGCCACCGAACTGGTGGCGTAAAAAACCCGAATGGATGGATGGAACGGCGGCACCCGTAGAGCTATTGTGAAGAGGTTGTGCGGAAGGAAGGGCGCGGAGGAGGCAGACGTTTGAAGCGAGTCTGTGAATTGTGTCTTCAAAGGATGGAGCCAGATGAGTTATTTATTTATTTTGCTGGATGAAGGTGTGGCTCCTGTTCCCTCGTCCCCATCTCTTTCCTTACCTGTTCAGGAGGAGACCTTTTAACGAATAGATCTCCGACTTCAGATCATTGATACTCTGAGATTCCAAAATCCAGTTGGTCGATGTGGTGGCCTAAGAGGCAAAAAAAAAAAAAGTAGTGATTGGAGTCAAAACTCGGGGAAAAAAAATTTCTCACTTAAATGATACAACCTCAATCGTGTGTCCAGCAGTGCCTAACTTTCCAGGGAACTTCATTTTAAAAAAATCTACATTTCCCCCACCCCCCAGAGGTGCCTAACACCAATAGGCCCCTGTTCCCTTTTTATCAAAAGCCAAAAGAGGTGGGTGGTGTGACTAAGGGGTTGGTAATGCTTTGTGGGACCGTATAAATATGGAGAGAAAAAAACATTCCTTTGAAAGGTGGCTACCCTCGCATCTTGCGGCGCAGAGTTCCACAGGTGAATTCTCTTGCCTTCACCGGCTTTAAAAGCAAGGATTGGATGGACGTGTTCCGTGGTGGTTTAATTTAAACCCCCACCTCCTGGTCCGGCAAGCAAAGAGAGTTATGTTTGGGGGGCCCTTTGTGGACTTACAGAAGCATCTCTTGTGTTTCTAATCCTCCGACAGAGGTGATCTTAGATCACAGGTTGCTAGGCAGATTAAACGGGAAGATCACCTCTCTGGTATAGGAGGGTTACCAACTCCAGGTTGCCCTTGATTTGCAACCACTGGTTTGGTGGTTTAGCTTGAAGAAAGTGGCAAAGGAGCGTTTCGCACACTTAGGGAACCACTGGAGCATCCCCAGGGTCAGCTGACCGAAATCCAGATGCTTAGCAACTGGCATGTACTTTACGACGTAAAGGGCATCCCCTTTTGCAACCTTCCGACGACGAGCAAGTCAAGGGGGAAGCCGGATTCCCCATTGCGTCACTAACTGTAACAAGTGCAGCGATTCACTTAACACTGTGGTAAGAAAGGTCGTAAAATGGAGGGGAGGGGAGGGGAGGGGAGAAAGTCCCTTAGGAACGGTGGTTTCTAAGCAGCACTCCACTTTGCCAGATGCTTCCTGTAAGGCTAAACAGCTGGCTCCGGAGCCTGCTCTGGCTGGCTGTTGTCGCAGCTGGCAAACGCAGGCACAGATGTGGTCCCCGGGGGGAATGCCAGATCTCCCCCCACCCCCACCCCCTCACAGCCACTGTTTTGGCTGTCCCGGCCCTTTTGAAAAGCTACCCGAGTACGTTAAGGAGACAGCTTCCCACTGGCTGGCCTGCCCAAGGTACATCTGGCGCCAGATGCTGGAGGGTTTCCGAAAGACAACCCGACATCTGGGCCTTTTAAACACAGGCAGAAAGCAGCAGACGCACACAGCGAGGGGAAGATGGTACATCTGGGGCTTGGCCTGAATCTTCTCCTTCTCTCTCCCACCCCCCCATCCCTTTTTTGAAGACTGGGGTGTAGATTCTTTTAATTGCTTCAAGCCTCCTTTTTTTTTAAAAAAAAAAAATTCTTACAACATGCCGCCAGTCATTTGAAAAAAAAAAAGGGGATAGGAAAACGCTCGGCTGCAGCTGAGAAAACTCTTTATGGCTTTTCCTGTTCCGTTTTTACTCCAGAGCTGATGGGTTCAGCCAACTCTCTCTCTCTGCATGCAGAAAGTTTCTGATCACAGAGCGGGGTGCTGCTATATTAAGAAGTGTGTGTGTGTGCGCGCGCGCGTGTGTCTGTGTGCGTAAGGGTGTGTGTGTGTGTGTGTGTGTGTGTGTGTGTGTGTGTGTGTGAAGCCTTTTGAACTTTCCTCCCATCCTTGAAGCCCCATGCTTTTTCCTTAAAAGCATGACATGTGCTCTTAATAGTAACACTTCAGACCGAAATCCTGCTTCCTGCAGGCCACCCAAGACAGCTAAAAAGGGGGTGTGTGTGAAATAAAACATGAAAGAGGGTTTCCTGGCTTGTGGGTGCTCTGGGTATCCCCGCTGCCTGCTCTACCGCATCCGGCCCCACGGAGCAACTTCTAAATGATAATAATGATAGTAATAGTAATAATAATAATAACTACTACTACTACTTCTAAATGATGATGATAATAATAATGATGATGATGATGATGGAAGGGGCCTTGGAGGTCTTCTAGTCCAACCCCCTGCTCAGGCTGTCCACTCTCTTCTTAAAAAACTTCCAGTGTTGGAGCATTCAGAGCTTCTGGAGGCAGGTTGTTCCACTGGTTTAATTGTTCCGACGGTCAGAAAAAAAGTGTCAGGTAGGAGGTTAAGGGGACCACTCAGTGATATTTTTTCGGGGGGGGGGGGCTGTTTCTCCACTAAACCCATCCCCAGATTCCCTTGAGACTTTTTATGTCGGCCCTGGCAGTGAGCTAGACTGCTGCCGAACGTGGAGGTTTCGTTCGGCCTGTAGGCTACAAGGGCCCGCTTGCTCTTTCTGGAACTTTTCCAGCCGTCTAATTGGGATTCGGGACGTGTGTGTGTGTGTGTGTGCGCGCGTGTGTGTGTGTAAATGGCTGGAAAGATTGTAGGTCGGTGGGAAAGCGAGGTACCTTGGAGGTAGCCAGCTCCTGCGTCAGATCCTGGATCTTCTGCTGCTGTTGAATTAGCAGCTCCTGGACGGAGGCTAAAGTGGTCTGGAGCTGAGTCACTGCGCAAGGAAAGAGGAGAAGGGTGATTAAATTAGGGCAGGCATACAAGGTGGAGGGGGGGAGAAAAGAGGGGAGAGATTCCTCGAACGCCAGAGCGGCAGATTTCACACACCCCCCATCCCAATTTCTCGCACGTCTGATTTATGTCCCGGCTTCCACTTCCTCTAACTGCTTATAATTTATCGGGAGCTCCCCGCCGCTGCGTAATCTACCTGCGGCTGTGTCTAATCTTCCCCCGGTCCTACTTTGTCTCCCCTTTGTATAGATGTCGGTAGCTCGCAGGGTGGCCGTCTGAAACCTCTCCCTTCTCATTAGGACCGCCGGTGATTTGCACGCTTGCTCTGAATGGCGGGAGGGGGGGCGGCCTCAGGGTAATTTATCTGCCTCCAGGGCAGGCCGGGGAAATCCGCTGCGCTGGACGCCCAGGCTGGACGCTGGGGGCCAAATGCGGCAGAGACCTGGCCCCAGCTGGACAGCGGAGATTCCCCCCCGCCCCCGCGGAGCACACGGCAGGATCTGTCTTCGTCATCCAGAAAGACTAATGGATCTTTCCTTCCTTCCTCTCTCCTTCTCTTCCTTCCTTCTTCCTCTCTCCTTCTCTTCCTTCCTTCTTCCTCTCCTCTTTCTCTTCCTTCCTTCCTCTCTCCTTCTCTTCCTTCCTTTCCTTCCTTCCTCCCTTCTTCCCTTCCCTTTCTCTTCCTTCCTTCTTCCCTTCCTCTCTCCTTTTCCTTCCTCCCTCCCTTCTCTTCCTCTTTCTCTTCCTTCCTTCCTCCTTTCCTTCTCCTTCTCTTCCTTCTTTCTTCTCCTTCTTCCTTCCTCTCTCCTTCTCTTCCTTCCTTCTTCCTTCCTTCTTCCTTTCCTCTTTCTCTTCCTTCCTTCCTCTCTCCTTCTCTTCCTTCCTCCCTTCTTCCCTTCCCTTTCTCTTCCTTCCTTCTTCCCTTCCTCTCTCTTTTCCTTCCTCCCTCCCTTCTCTTCCTCTCTCCTTCTCTTCCTTCCTTCCTCCTTTCCTTCTCCTTCTCTTCCTTCTTTCTTCTCCTTCTTCCTTCCTCTCTCCTTCTCTTCCTTCCTTCCCTTTCTCTTCCTTCCTTCTTCCCTTCCTCTCTTCCTTTCCTTCCTCCCTCCTTCTCTTCCTCCTTTCCTTCTCCTTCTTCCTTCCTTCCTTCATCCTTTCCTTCCCCTTCTCTTCCTTCCTCCCTCCTTCCTCTTCCTCTCTCCTTCTCTTCCTTCCTTCCTTCCTCCTTTCCTTCTCTTCCTTCCTTCCTCTTTCTCTTCCTTCCTTCCTTCCACCATGGAATGCACAAACCGTCACCTGTTCGACTCTGCCTCTCTTCTCCAAGCTAGACTCATCAAGTCAGATGCTTTCTCCCCCCCACCCCCACCCCCCACAACCCAAGGTGGCTTTCCAGATCAAACTCAGGCTGTTTGGGGCCTTCTGGGAGTCGAAGTCTCCGAGCTGCCAAACCCTCTTTCTAGATGGGGTAGGAGGGTGCTCAAATGCTGTGCGCCACAATGCAACCCATCCGGGGAGGCGGGGAAGCGGGTGTCCCAATTCAGCCAGGGTAGACTTAAGGACTCTCCAAGGCCGAAATGAAAGCTCAAGACGTGTTGGAGAAAAATAGCCTTATTGGTAAGAGGTGTGTGTGTGTGTGGTGGGGTGTTTTTTCAAAATTATAACTGGGGAGTCCCATCCAATAACGAGGCTTGTAAAGAAAACATTCCACTAATCTAGGCCATCTGATGGGGCTTGGATAATAAACAGTGCCCCTGCAGAACCAATAATGGAGAAGGAGGAATGGGCCATACAGACGCTTCCATAATTACAGACATTTCCTGACCCGTGCTGAAGTCTTGGGAGGAAAAAGGTGACTTCAGAATGAAGAGAAACAGGTGCCACTTTCATTATATCTATATATCTATGAGTGTGTGTGTGTCTGTGTGCGCGCGTGAAACCCAAACCCCCCGACCCCCCAAAAAAGAATATACTCCCAAGAAGCAGAAATTAAAAATGAACTTTACAGCCCTTACGAAAGGCTGTCATTTTATTCCCCTTATTAATATTCTGAGGTTGGGAGCCTTTCGGTAAAAACATAATTAATTGAGGCCGCGCCGACAGTAAACAAGCAATTTCAAATTAAACCGAAATGACGGCGGCTTCATTTGCAAATGTGAACAGATTTGCCAGAGCAGATAAATGAAGTCGCCACATAAAGTGAGGCTGGGGGGGGGGGGAGAGAGAGAGAGAGAGAGAGAAAGGTTGGGGGGAAAGGAAGGAAGGGGAGGGGGGTGCCAGGGGCAGGAGCCGGTGGGACTATTAATCTCCTTACCTGTCTGTGTCACGCTGCCACTCATTTCGGACATGTTTGACTCAATCCTCTGCAACTGTTTCCTGTCTTCCTTGCCCCCCACGATCAGGGGAAGCAGATATTTCTACAGAAAAAGTGTGTGTGTGGGGGGGGAAAGAGACAAAAAAAAAAGGAGTGGGTTCAAACTTCAGGACAGGCTACCCAAATTCCCAAACTGGTGGGAGGAGAAGGCAGAGGGGAGAGAGGCAGTGGCGGGAATGCAGCCCTCCCATCACAGTTGGCTTCGAACTCAAGGTAACAGCATTCCATACTATTTTTTAAAAAATAAAAAATAAAATCATGTTTTATTGGGCGAGTCCAAGCACCAAGACGTGAAAGCCGCGGGAAAGTTCCTTAATTGAGGTTTTGGCACCATACTGATAACGAAGACGCCGTTTGGAGGACAGGCCGTTCCATCCCGATTGAGTAAAGGTCCCAGATCTCTGCTTTCGTTTCTCCTCTCGCTGTGCAAACTGCAACTAGCCAAGATTGCCGCCGCGGATTAGTCCCTCAACCCTGCCAAATCTAGGGTTAGCAGCTCTTGAGATCAAACTCGAAGCCGATTTTAAAGGCCAGCCAGAGAAAGAAACCATCTTGGTTAGGGCCTCTTTGTCAGAATTTCGGCGCAGCTTTGCAAGCGGTCACCCACCCCCACCCCGCCCTCGCCAATAATTTAGATATTTGGATAATTTAGTTTAGAAAAGGGAGCGATTTAGCTCTTCACCTAGAGCAGGGCTCTTCAAACTGGGCCCAAGTTGATGACTTGTGGACTTCGACTCCCAGAATTCCTCAGCCAGCCAGGCACGAGGCATTCTGGGAGTTGAAGTCCACAAGTCATCAAAGGGCCAAGCTCTAGAGCTGTCCTTACAAGATGCAGAAAGAGTGTTTTAAAAGGTAATTCTTCAAGGGAGTTTGCTACGACGTTAAAAAAAAAACGCACACCAAGGGAGGTTGCCTAGGGCTAGGAAATTACGTGCTGCACTTTTAATAATGCAGCTATTTGGTTTCCGCTATGTGTAGGAATTTGCATAGCCCTTAACACTTTGTGAATGAAAATGGGGGGTGGGAGACAGAGAGAGAAGGGGCTCCTTATGACACCCAGAGACACCAGCTTTACTTCTCCCCACTATCACAACCACACAGCAGTGCATTGAATTCAGGGGCCCGTGTTCCCAAGAGCGAGCAGGTACCCAGGCCTGCAAAACTAAAGGTAGTTGTTGCCAAAAAAAAAAAAAAAAAAAGAATTTGAGAAAAGGTTAACTTGTAGAATTAGCTGCTTCTATCTTCAGCTGATAAATACAGAGGCGTATCGGGGAAGAATGTCGGTGTGATCGATAGGTACAGGAAGGAGCCAGGTGAGTTAGGCGTTGAGGATGCTCAGCTCCTGGCCCGGCCCTCCCGATATGACAATAATAAAAAGATTTCCATCTTTACAAGAGAGGGCAAGGTGGAGGAGGCAGGCTGGAAATGCCCGCGAAGGGGTCTTGCTAAGAGGCCTGTCTTTTGATGCCTGCTAGGCAGGATGGTGGAAGGAAAAAAAAACCAACAACCCAGGTTGAGAAGCTGAGTAAATCGGAGTCGCTTACCTTGTAAAGCTGGTGGAAACCAATTGCAAGGCCAGTCATAATAACTGCCAGGGCCCCATAGTCTCTCCATCTGGAGCTCGCGGGACCTGGGGAAGGCGGCAGGCAAGGAAATTAAATAAATCAGATAAATCAAATAAAATAAATCAATGAATCCCTCTTCCCCAGCTTCTTAAGCGTTTAAATCGTCCCGTTCAGAAGGGAGAGGAATAGCTTAAGATCGTCTTCGGGGTTAGGGTGGAGACCTGGTTTTGGGGGGAGGGTGGGCGGGAAGAAAAAGGTGTGTGTGTGTGTGTGTACGGCTAGCCCCCGACTCGCAAGCATTTGTTCAGTGACCGTGCAAAGTTGCAAAGCCCCCGCAGAGTGCGATTGAAGGCCGGCTTTTTACACTGACGGCCGTGGCGGTATCCCCGCGGTCAAAATTCGGATGCTTGCTCGCTTAACGAACGGAATTTTCCTCTCAATTATGAGCGTAAGCAGAGGACTGGCTGTATTCCCGTCTCTCGCTAACATCTACCTTGATCAGGGCCAGGTGAACTCAAAGGAAGGAGTTACTCCTGGGTGTCTGAACTCAAAAGAAGGAGTTACTCCTGGGCGTCTGAACTCAGAGGAAGGAGTTACTCCTGGGCGTCTGAACTCAAGAGGAAGGAGTTACTCCTGGGCGTCTGAACTCAGAGGAAGGAGTTACTCCTGGGCGTCTGAACTCAAAGAAAGGAGTTACTCCTGGGCGTCTGAACTCAGAGGAGGGAGTTACTCCTGGGCGTCTGAACTCAAAGGAAGGAGTTACTCCTGGGCGTCTGAACTCAAAGGAAGGAGTTACTCCTGGGCGTCTGAACTCAAAGGAAGGAGTTACTCCTGGGCGTCTGAACTCAGAGGAAGGAGTTACTCCTGGGCATCTGAACTCAAAGGAAGGAGTTACTCCTGGGCGTCTGAACTCAGAGGAAGGAGTTACTCCTGGGTGTCTGAACTCAGAGGAAGGAGTTACTCCTGGCTGTCACCGAAGTTTGACAATCGCTCTACGGCCAATAATTTGGGGTTTGGACTCCAGCAAGGCTGCTCTTCCCCCTGTGCTCCACGGCTTTGACCTCCAGAAAGACCCCCCCCTCAAAGACCCTCACCCAACCCCACCCGCGTTGGCCTCTCTCGCCCCCTTCTTCCATCTCTCTCTCTCCCCGTTCCCATCATGCTCCTGCTAAGAACATTTTATTGCCCCTCGGTTTTCATTATTAATGAAAAGGGACCAGGATGATCTTTCTGGAAAGTTCAGAGAGTCTATAAAGAGAAGGTGCCGAAATGCCATTTTGCGCATTTTTCGGGAGGCGTGAAACAATTTTGTCGGGTGGCAAAAAAAATTAAAAAAAAAAAGAGGCCGAGTAGAAAGGGAAGAATTAATTTAAGTGGGGGGGGAGGAGAATTTGCCATTTGCTTTCCTGGCTGCAACGGTGGGTGGGTAGTGGGGGGGGGGGAAGAATCAAGTGGATTCGGGGCTGGGGGCTGCCATATAAGCCACTTCGGCAGGCTTCGGGGTAAAACGTGTGAAGGGAGGCTGATTTCTGTGGCCACTAAAGCACGTGGGACTCGAGCGACGCCAAGTTTTCGGAGTCCCCAAAAGAAAAAGGTTTACTTAATTGTAGTCAAGCGGGGTTGTTTGTTTTTTTCTTCATAGCTGGCAGCTTGAAGAGGGGTGGGCTTCAACTCCCAGGATTCCCAGGCCAGCCTTGCCATCTTCCAGCTGCCAACGTTGAAAAAAAAATAATAGCGCGGTGGACATCTTCTAAGTCCATTTCTCATATCGATGCAGAGGCTCTGCTGAAAAGCAAAATGGGTCTTTCCAAAGCTTCAACCCTGCACATCAACACGGGGGGGGGGGGGGGAGAGGGAAATTAAATCATCATCATCATCAAAACAGCAACTCGGGGTACTGTCGGAGGTGCCTGGGTGAGTTAACTTTTTTCCAGGAAAAAAAAAAGGATAATTCTGTCTGACTGCACGCACGCTGGGCATGCTTAAAGGGACAAACGTCACCGGATTGATTTATTTTTATTTTATTTTATTTTATTAAATTTACATACCGCCCTAATTATGTTTACAATTTTTAATTTATTTTTAATTTTTAATTTTAATTTATTGCACAGAGGCCTTTAATTTTAATTTTATCTTAATTTCTGTATTTATTGTATATTATTGTTGTTAGCCGCCCTGAGTCCTTCAGGAGATAGGGCGGGATATAAGTCCCATTAATAAATAAATAAATAAATAAATAAATATTCCCGGAGGACTCAGGGCGGTGTACAGGGGAGATTAAAACAAACATACAAAAATTAAAATCAGATTAAAACAATTAATTAAATAAAGTCCCCGAAATTTAAAACTAAAGCCTAATAAAAATTAAAACCCCTCAGCCTGGGCCAGACAGCTCAAAGAGCCAAGTTTTCAGGTCCCTGCGGCATGAGCGAAGGTGATGCCCGCTTGTAGGACCAAGCGACTATTTTGAGATTTGGAAAGATGGTTTGCAAAAGACACCTGTTTCCCTCCGATGCAATCTCTGTCGGGAAACGCCATAAAAATTCAGGCCAACTTGAGAACGCTTTTCTCACACACCTTTGGCTAAGGAACTCCCCAGAAATTCTATGTAATGAAGCGGGTTGGGGGGGTGGGGGGGAAAGACCATATAAATCCCATCATATAAATACTTGAAGCCATCCTTGACCCTGGGGGTGACAGTATTTCATACGTGCCAATAACAGATTTATTTATTTTTTTCTTTCCTCTTCCTCCTCCTCCTCCTCCTCCAAGTCAAAGGGAATCGCTTTAGGAGCATGTTTCAACTAGTCAGATTGAGCGATGCTCCCTGCAACTAATCGCGTGTCAAATAAAAGATATTTTATGTAATAAATTACCGGGGACAAGTAATTCGCCTGTCATTTATCAGCTTTATTATCAGTCTTGTTTCTCTATATTAATCAAAATCAAGGAGTCGGAGGTGGGTTGTTTTTTTTAAGAAACAGTTTTGACACCTCTTGGCAAAAAAAAAAGTGTGTGTGTGTGTGGGGGGGGGGGCAGATGTGAAGAAGGAGAATTTCACTTTCACGGATTCTCTAGTGAACCGGCCCCAAAGAGCGATGTTGAGGTTATAGGAAGAAGCACAAGTCACACAAGTCAGATTTACACCACAAGCCAACATCTTCCTGCTTCTGCAAAGCAGGGGACATCTGAGCCTTAATAAGACTACAGGAGCGTTTTGTCAACACTGCTAACATCGGATGCTTTTGCTTTGACAACAGGTGGAGATGCAACCGTTTCCTTCTTATGTTTTACTCTTACGAGTCAGAGTTAGATGATGCTGGGGGGAGGAACGTGCACGAGAGTTTAGCTAGACATAACAATGCTGTACCTAGCGTGAGAACCAAGGTTATTGAAATAAGAGAGATGATAAGAATTGGCGGGCTGGAGAGCGGGAGGGGGTCGCGCGATCCCCTTTTGCGACCTTCTGACAAGCCAAGTCGGTGGGGGAAAGCAAGATTCCCTCAACAACCTGGTTACTAACTTATCAACTGCAGTGATTCACTTAACAACCATGGCAAGGAAGGTCGTAAAATGGGGCAAAACCCGCTTAACAAACATCTCGGTTAACAACAGAAATTTAGAGCAGGTCAGTTGTGGTCGTAAGTCGAGGACTGCCTGTAATTTTAAGCCAGCCGTTTTCTCTGCCATCCTGTCTTTCTGCCTGGAGGCAGCTGGTGTATTTGTGTTTGTAAATGGTGATATCGTGACTCTACAACAACCTTGTGAGGTATACTATGCCCCCTCCCTTCTTTCCTCGCTTCAGGATCACCCTGCTGTAAGAAGTCTGCTCGAATTACTTTTCAGATCCAAAAGGGAGGAACTTTCACTTCACGTCTGGGTTGCTGCACACAATTAATTAATTTCCTTTCTAGCTCCCCGAGCAGGGACAACGGCCAAGCTTGCTTCAGCAAGGGGACAAAGTTAAGAGTTCATTTTACAACGCCTTTATTGGGACTAATGAGCGGTGTCTTGGAGCAGTAGGTCAGAAGGAACCCTAACTTTTGAGAAAGGGAAATGAAGAAGAAGGTTTAGACTCGTCAGAAGAACTAACAAGGCTCTACTTAGCCCTTCAGGGAAAAATAATAATAATAAAGACGGCCAAATGATACCCAGAATTAAAACAGCTTTATTGTGGTTTCCGGCAGGCTACTTACTGTATGGTGTGAGCTGTGTGGACGGACTTGGCACCAACTGTGGGGGGAGATTGTGCGGCTCGGTTTCCTCTTTCGGGGTGCCCGATTGTTGGAAGGCCAAATCTATTTCTTCGTCGGTGAGACCTGGAAAGGAAAGGACAGCTTTGCAGAAAAATTCTCGGCTTCCCGGAAGTTCTTTCCTAATACAGACAACTCACAAGGACTGAAATTAAGCTTCCTCTACAGAGACTTAGCACCTCCGTCACATTCTTTTTTGGGGTGGGGTGGGGTGAGGGGAGACATCCACCATCCTCATCCTTAGTTCAAGAATGTCTTCTCGGGAAATTTCAAGGCACCTGGGAAGAACTCATCGCAGCCACACCACCAGAAGCAGTTAAGAGGGCTAGCTTCGTTAGATATCAAATTATAACATCTATCCCACGGCAGTTCCATGGCTCCATATCATGGTGATTTTATTCTGGTTTTATCTTAAGTTAATATTTTATCTCCTACATTGTATTGTCCACCTATCATATCATATCATATTTCATATCATATCAACATCTCTCTCTCATCTATCTGTCTGTCTGTCTGTCTGTCTATCTATCTATCTATCTATCTATCTATCTATCTATCTATCTATCTATCTATCTATCTATCATCTACCTACCTATCATCTCTCTCTCTATAATCTCTCTCTCTCATCTATCATCTCTCTCTATCATCTATCATGTCTCATCTATCATCTACCTACCTACCTACCTATCATCTCTCTATCTCTCTATCATCTCATGTCTCATCTATCTATCTATCTATCTATCTATCTATCTATCAGTCATATATCTCTCTATCATCTACCTACCTACCTATCATCTCTCTCTATCATCTCTCTCTCTATCATCTCTCATCTGTCCTATCTATCTATCTATCTATCTATCTATCTATCTATCTATCTATCTATCTATCTATCTATCATCTATCCTCATATATAAATAAAAATGCTCATCCTCCAATGACATCCAAAATGACCCTTCCCAAAATTTCCTTTTTTCTACTCATGCATAAAGGCGAATATATCGTATCCCAGGATAACGTTGCAGGATCCAAACTAGAGTCGGTCACCGGGACCAAAGATTCAGTTGTACAAAGCCCGGAAGACTTAAATCCCTGGTCCCGGAGACCGACTCTTAGATTGGATCAGAGGTTCCAGAAGGACAGGTGACTCCCTCCCCGTGGGATCTGGAAGAACGGTGGCCAGAGAGAAAAGGGAAATGGTGAAAAACAGCTGACTGGGAAACAGCTGTATTGAAACGCAGCTCAGTGCAAGAGACAAACGCAGCCAAACGAATTCACCTGCTCCTTTTTCAGAGGGCCGTGTAAGATCTGGTAAATCGGTGCCGAAATTTGGCCTCATTTATTTATAGCCGGACTACCTTTTATGTGGTCTACAGTCTGACCTGTCTCCTCCGTTTTCTCTCCTCCAAGCTAAACATACCCCCCCCTTTTTTTTTAAAAGAATCCCTGATCACCGATCACTTCTGCTCTCTTCACCCTTTGAGTCACCTTCAGGAGGAAACTGCTCCAGTTTGCTAACTCCCGAGAAAAGATTTCTAAAAAACTATTTCAACAAACTGAGTGCCACCCCTGAATTTTGGATTGGCGGGGACAGGGCGGGCAAACACATAATTTTTCACACGGCTTGCAATTTAACCTTAAGCGACGGGCGTATTAAGTCTTCATTGCCACATTCCAAGTGTGTCTCATTCAATTTCCTTAATTTATCTTTGCGTTTATGGCTGCTTTTGAAGTAGTTTTTCTACTGCGTTCCCCCCCCCCCGCGCCATTCTTCCTCTTGGGAAAAAAAAATTAAAATAAACAAACGGGGGGGGGGGGACAAATAAGCATCATCAACTGCAAATGTGGCTCATTTTAATCTGTAATGGTGCGAAGAAAAAAAACCAACCAACCCAACCCCAACTTTAAAAAGAGTGGGGAGAAAACTTAAGAATAATGTAAGGAAAACAGGCAGGGAATCAAAAAGCTAATTATTGGGCTAGACGACTAGTAATTAGTCTAGATTGTTTCTGGAGATGGGAATAATTTGCTTTATTTTATGACAAATGCCGAAAATAAAAAAAGGCAAACGGGGGGAAAACGGGTCTGGCTATGATTAGACACAGAAGACTGCAGAGCGAAAACTGGAACAGATCAGGGGAAACCAGCTCAAGAGTTTCAGAAATTAAGATGGACGTGCCAGGGTTGGGAAAGCTGTCGCTGGGGTCACAAGGATTTCGCCCAGCGCCTGGCGCAGACATCTGCTACAGCCAGAACATCTGGGGAAAATTTGGCCAAGAAGGAAGAAGGGGGGGGGAGAGAAAGTAAAGGAAAACAGCTCCTGACCAGCACATGTAAAGGAAGTCCTGCAGCTGGGCCTGTATTTATTTATTTATTTAGAAAAAGGAGAAGACACGCACTACAAATGAAAAGCTAAGTGTGGTTTATCTGCCTTGAGCCGCAAGATCTCTTGCCGTCGGTTGCAGGGAAACGTTGCAATGAAAGGAAGACTGCCAAAATGAAGTAAAAGGAGAAGTGTGGGAACAAAACAAAAAAAAAAACAAAAAAAAAAAAGAAAATGGATCCCAGGTTAGGTTCGAGACTCCGCAATTTAAAACGAAGAGGGTGGGCCCTAAAGAGCGAGTTAACCAGGTTAGCCAAGGTGAACAGAACCGGTTCCAGCCATTCCTGGCCTTGCACGTGGAGTTGCCGTTCTTAGCTTCATGAGGTTGCGGGAGAACTTGTGAAAAGCCCAAACGGATTCCTCGTTGAAAATTACGCATGAAGTAAACAGGATTACTGTAGGCACGCAGCCCTTAAAAACTAACCCAGATTTCCAAATGCATTCAGCCCTTTCAAGATTCAGCATCCTTCCCGCGATGCCATGCTTCAGACGTGGAGGAAGTACTTCGGGAGTTGTGGGATTACTGATCCAAACCTTCCAGTGGCTCATTAAAGCAGCCATTTTGTCTTCCAGAGACGGCTGCTTTAATGAGACATTACGGGGGGAAATACAACAGATTCTACACAGCTTCCAGCCCACAAGATCATTGTTTTCCTTGCGCTTAAAGAAACTGGGGAGACTTTGGCAAGTGGAGGTAAGGGTTAAGTAGTTGAATGCAACCTTTTTCTGGAGCTGGCCAGCCAGACGCTATGGTATTTGTAGTCCCAACCTGTCTGGAGAGGAGATGCTGAGCTTGGGAAGGCTGTTTCTTGGGCTGAGGTCTTCCGCCGGTCATTAAAAGGGAAAGAATCTGCCCATTATGATTAGGAAGCCATTTCGGTTTTATTTGTTTTGCAATTCCCTCCTTACAAAAGCCATCGTAAGGATGGGATAATGAAACGTTCCCAACCAAAAGCCCACTTCCCATTCGGAGAAAGCCTTTGAGATAAACATTAGCATTGAAGATTGCTCAACAAGCCGCGGACAGATCCTTTGTTCCTGAGGTTTCCCAAATTGGAAATTGGAGGAAATAACAGTCCTCGTTAGCCATTCTCTCCCCCCCCTTCCTCCTAGGCTCAATTCACATCCTGTTCAGAGGGGATCAAGAGATAATTTTATTTCTGCGCATTAATCTGGTCATATTAACTGGCAACAATGGGATTACTCAAAGCACTGTAGCTTTTATTAGGGATTAAAATAGAGGGGATCTTTTGGGGGGGGGGGGTTGAGATAGGAAGGTGTAGATTTATGGGCAATGCACCGGTGGTGTGCACGCTGGCTGAGGAATTCTGGGAGTTGAAGTCCACAAGTCAAACAAAGGGCCAAGTTTGAAGTCATGCAATCACCTAAGCAGTGGGGAAGCCAAGTGGCGCAAGGCTCAGAATGCAGCACTGCAGGCTAACTCTGCCCACAGCCAGGAGTTCGATCCTGACCGGCTCAAGGTCGACTCAGCCTTCCATCCTTTCCGAGGTTGGTAAAATGAGGATCCAGGTTGTTGGAAGGGGTGGAGAGATAGGCTGACTCTGTAATCCGCTTAGAGAGGGCTGTAAAGAACGACGAAGCGGCATGTAAAATCTAAGGGTCCTTGCTACTGCCATCAAGCGTGTTGCAACTGCAGCGGCTCGCTTTAACCAGCGCGGCGAGAAAAGCCGCAAAAGGGGACAAATCCTGTCTTGCTTAGCGGTGGAGATTTGGGGCCCCGACTGTGGCGGTAGGTAAGTCGGCCTGAAAACAAATATGCCTTTCTCTCCTGTTGACACGCCAAGCAACCCACAGCAAAAGACCTCAGTCCCCCCCCACCCATCAAAGGTTAAAAAGGAACAATGCAGAAAAGCTGCCAATTTGGCCTTGAAAAAGCTCTGTTACAAGAAGGCTTTCTCTCTGCGTTGTTTACCATCACCCTTGACTAATGCAGCTTTTTTTTTAAAAAAAAAAATAATCTCATGCAAATTAGACACACACTTCCTTCCAGTTGATTGCTATCTGCAAGGAATAATATAAGCACCAGGACTGAGCCGGGGAGAAAGCCGCAAAGAAAACAGGACGTGATCCTCTCCGACACCCCCACCCCATCTTCCTCAATCTCTCCATCCATCCATCTTTTCTTCTCGCAAGATGCCAGCTCTGGACGAAGATCTCCCAACACCTTAATATATATATATATTTAGGTTTTGGCGTATTTGGGTCTTTTCCCATGTAAGATTGATAGTGTCTTGGCGACGTTTCGACAAGGTCCCACTCGTCATCTTCAGGCTGGTATCTTCGGCTTCGTGCGAAGCCGAAGACACCAGCCTGAAGATGACGAGTGGGACCTTGTCGAAACGTCTCCAAGACACTATCAATCTTACACAGGAAAAGACCCAAATACGCCAAGACCTACATACTTGTACCCATGAAAATCTACGAAAACTAATATATACATATACATATACATACACATACATACATACATACATACATACATACATACATATATATATATATATATATATATATATATATATATATATATATATATATATATATATATATATATGTTAAATGTTCGTTAAGTATTTAGAATACACTTGCTTAGGCCCCAAACACGGGACAAATCTTATTTCCTGTTTCAGCCTAACCCAAGGCCATCTACAGGCAGTAGCCACAGCAGTGGCAGCTCATATTTGTATAAAAAATTTTTTGGCTTGCTATATATATATAACACCGCAGAGGTGGCTGCTCACGCACGTGGCACTTGCATAAAGGAGGCAGGAGCCAAGAAGCCTTGCCATTTTTCGAGAAGTTTGCTGCAGCCACCCGACTGCTTACTTTAACCATGGTCACCCCGTTTGTGTGTGTGTGTGTGTGTGTGTGTGTGTGTGTGTGCATATGCCATAAAGGCGAGTTCACCAAAGACAAACCTTTGCTAGCAAAAGTTCCCAGAAAGCAGAAGGGGCGGGAAAAAGCTTTCACTCTAAGATTTGCACAGAGCAAAATGGAGCCCATTTTCAGCTGCTTGATGGAGCCTGGTCCTTTTTTTTTTTTTTTGCAAAAACCTTCTGGCTTCTGGGCCGTTCAGACCAATGATTCAATTTTCTTTTCCCGGCTTTTAATTCCTGTCTGGCTGGTGCCGCTCTGCCTCTTTGCAGATGAATCTCACCGGAGTGGGGATGGGCATGTTTGGAAAAAATAATAATAATAATACTATAAACGGTCTGTCACTCACCATCTTTCCCACTCAAGCTCTTTTCGAGAGCCAGCGGCAAACGACTCACCAATTCCCGTTTGGCACCGATTCGGCACCCTGGGGTCTTCCAACCTCACCTCCGGGGTTCTTAGCAAGCAACCAACTCGGGTTTGTTTTCGTAAAAGTTCCAATTCTCTGCCTTATTTTTTTTGTTTGTTGGTTTTAAAACCATTAAAACACACACACACACACACACACACCGTGGGGCTTTCACTGGAACTATTTCAAGGCCAATTAATAAAGAGTGGCTCAGAGTGAAAACGGCACTTATCAGAGGATTTGATAAGCAGACCAGGATTTCCCACCCACCCCTCCCACTAGGGATGACTGTCTCTGGAAGAAGTGGGTGCATTTGCTGCCATCTTGATCTTTTTGGTCTCGTTCGCTTAAGGCTGAAGCCCTTGGTTTTTGCGTAGGTTTGTACAGATTAAAAGCAGGTAACCCTCCAGTCAAGGTCAAGTCCTGGCGGCCACATGGATGGGCCAAGGTGTGGAAATCCCTCTCCGCTCTTTTCTGTTTGATTTCCCAGTCTGGTCTACGGTTTGGGGTTTCCTGGTGGTCTCCACTCCAGGTACCAACCAGACCGGGTCTCGATGAGAAGAATAGGATCTCGGCTGGCCGCCGCCAATTTGGAGGAGAAGACCTTAAAAGGTGGATTGCAGAAGCTTCCGTGCAAACCAATAACCAACAGGGCAAGTCTACCATTCTGGATTCTGCCCAATTCTCTAGCGCATTGTTAAATCGCAACGGTACCCATTTGCCCTGCATTTTTTTTTAAAAGGGGGTGGTGGGGGTGGAAAGGAAGACACTAAATCTTCTTTTGTTTGTTTTTTAAGATCTACTGATGTAGGGCAACCGGGAACCACTCAGGTTCAAAATCTGCTCGGTTGGCAACCCACCCCATGACTAGGGGATCCAGATGGAACAATATTGCGTGCCCACCCGTTTCCTGGGTTAAAAAGCAAATAAATAAGCCAGCCAGCCAGCCAACAAGAGGAACGTGCACAATACAATTAAAAAAAAAACAACAACAACAAAAGCGACGGGGCTAATGCAGCCAAGAAGGGAAGGGGGGACAGCTAAAAAGATTTCGCCTGGCTTTGGCATCAGAAATCCTTGGCAGGGAAATTCGGTCTGGCTGGCCTGAGTTTTGAAAGTCTATAATCGAAGGAAGCGGAGAAGCGAATGGTGCTTGGAGCAAAATTGAGGACCTCGTGACTTTCAAAGACCCCCAGCCTTCTTCCTCTCATCCTAGAAAAGAGCTGACACCCCCCCCCCCAAAAAAAAGAGACCCAGACAAGCAGGCTAAAAGGAAAATAAAGCATCTGGAATTTGGGGAAGGGTGGAAAGGAAGGGCCTTGACTTTGGGTGGGTGTGTGTGTGTGTGTAGCTGTTGTTATTACGAACAGGATGCTCCCGAGAAATAAAATAAAATTAGCATTTTCAAGCCGGGACAGGCACCGAAGCAACTCTTTTCTCCGCCTCCGCCCCAGCCCCGCGGCGCCCGTGGCACTTTCTTCTCCCTTGACCCCAACCTCGCAACTATTAAAAGTCGCTGGGTGACCCGGAGACCCCTATTTCCCAGAGCCTTGTATAAAATTGAATTTTTTAAACATAAATTACACGTAATGACGACACTGTAAAAACTAACAGTAATGGAAAGCTGTGCTGTATTTCATTAGCCTGTATTATTCCGTGCCACCTGATCCAGGCGGATCTTGTTTATGAGTTAGTGTGTTAGCAGGATGCCGATGGAAGCATTTGCTTCGACCTTGCGCTTCTCATTGGGGCATGAAATTACGACGCCAGCACCTTGATATTACGGCCATAAATACAGTAAACTGCAAATTTAAGCCAACGGCTCCTATTGTCTCTGAACATAAAGCTGATCGGTATTTATTTAAAAGGAGAGTGAAAAAAAATATTATATATCACCTTGTTTATGGGTTGGGTGACCCCTCCCTTCCTTGGCTTTGCTTACCCACCCCTCTCCAATCAACCTTATTTTTCTTTATTATTATTTTTTTTTTTTGCTCTCCCGGGAATGTAATTGTTCGCTGCCAATGTTTAATTAAAGCTAAAAATATCATATATATTTTTTTTAAAAAACAAACAAGAGTTTTTAATCCGACGAAAGGTGCCCAACTTTTAAGTAAACATATTCCTTGCGCGGGGTTGTAACTACTCTGTGGCTTAGTCGGAAATGGGTGTTTCCTCACCAATTTCTGATAGCCGCCCAATTAATCCGGGGACTGACTTGAAATATTTTATCCCCCTTCCCCATAAAAAGGGGGATCTGCAAATCTACAAAACAAAGTCTTAATTAAGAGTTCTCCAAGAATCAGCATTTAAAACTCGGGGATCGGGTGCTAGCAGCTCAGCCTTGGTAGCCAAGGAATTGCAGAGTCCTTTCTTTGATTTATAGCTGGAGGGGAAAACTGCGGAAGAACTTCTGAATTCTCCCCACCCAAAGGCCTGGGAACGGCACGGGTCTTCTGAATCGCTCCCCTAAATGAAGATGCCTTGTGCCACGTTTTGGGGCACAGTTTGGCTAAAAACCAATAGAGTGGCTACGTTGGTTCCTGAATTTTTATTTATTTTATTTTATTTTAATTCCATTTATATCCCGCCCTTCTCCGAAGACTCAGGGCGGCTTACAAGCTTAGCAGTAGCCTTCATTCTATGTATATGCCTGCTTATTAATCAAGGTCACGGGTTTTTTGGCAGAACCACACCTGACCTGAAGGCACAGAAACACAGGGACTCTTACTAACCCGGTCTGGATGTAAGCCCCTACCCCAAAATAATTTAATAATTTAATTTAAAATAATTTAATAAGCCGCTTCCCCCCAAAATAATCCCGCAGCTGCCAAGCCTTCTGGGTGAAGGCAGCCAATGAGAGAGCGCCTGGCACGATTAAGCAGAGTTGCACCAAGCAATTAATCCAGGGGCAGAAACGAAACCTCGCATTTTGGGAAGGAAGGCGGTGTGTGTGTGTGCGCGCGCGGGTGTGTAACACAAACCGTGATTTTCATTTTCCAGATACAGAGCCGTTTTGAGCAAAGCGGAGCCACCGTAATAAAAAAGAAGAGAAAGAAAGAAAGAAAGAAAGAAAGAAAGAAAGAAAGAAAGAAAGAAAGAAAGAAAGAAAGAAAGAAAGAAAGAAAGAAAGAAAGAAAGAAAGAAAAAGAAGAGGGTAATTTATTTATTTTTTTAAAGAAAAACAAAACACGAAATGAGGCGGGGGGTGGGTGGGTTGTCGTCCCTGGTGCTTTGTGTGAGGCTGGCTGCTTTCCCGCGGGCGTTTCATGACCCAAACTAGGCAACGCTACTAGCCCTGATGAGGTTACCTACTCCGGGTCACGAAACGTCCACAAGGAAACGAGACCAGACGTTTCACGAAAGTCAAGACAGGTGCAAGGACCCCTCCAAACAAACAAACACACACAAAAAAAGGCATTTTCAGAGCAGGCCGTTGGGTAAACAGAAGTGCAGACGGCACTTCTTCGTATAATGTCCATCTCTAGGCTGTGCCCTAAGAGCTCACTCACCTCTATTACATTAAATGTAGTGGGGGGGGGGGGAGAAAGAGAGAGAGAGAGAGAGAGAGAGAGAGAGAGAGAGAGAGAGAGAGAGAGAGAGAGAGAGAGAGAGAGGGAGGGAGGGACAAGAAGGAGGAGAAAAAAACAAACCTCAACGCAAAGGCAAAAAGGACATTGGGATATCACAAACCGTAACACGGCATAAATCACCACATTACAAGCCGGCTGCAAAATATATTTCATTGCCTGCTTTTAAAAGACAAAAGGAGTTGCGCTTGGGCATGTCGGAGAGGTCAGATTTGGACAAAAAAAAACAACACAAAAGCAAAACTCCCATCAGCTGGAGGTAAAGAAGAGAGTCTCCCCCCACCCCCGCCGCCCCACCCCGGGGGTGTCGGGAAGTGTGTTTGCTTGACCCATCTGGAGGAGGGCGAAAGAATTGAGCCCCCCGTCAGATCCGGGGTGTCTCGGGAAGAGCCGAAGGATTCAAAGGTTATGGTCTAGGAAACCCCCCCTTTCCCCCCCCCAAGAGATCAGGGTGAAAATATTAGGGTCCAGGAAGGAGAAGGGGGGAAAAATGCCCTTGGCAACTGGATGGTGAAAGGCTAGCTAGCCTGTTCAGTGGCAAACGTAACTGTCACGAGAAGATCGGTGTATTCTTCTTATTCTTAATTCTCACTAAACAATCCTCTCCTGTGTGTTTGGTTGGGAGCGTAAAAGGCTGTCTGAGCAGAGAGAGGATACAGACTGATCCTACATGGCAAGGTGCACGGAGAGCAGAATCCGAACTCGCCTCCCCGGCCCCCCATCGCCGTCCTTCCTCTTGAGCCACCAACGGGGGGGTGGGGCAGGAAGCTAAAAAGAGAAGAACAACGCCGCGTGTTCGAGAGGCGAAGTCTGAGCAAAAAGTTTCATCATGAGCCCCGCAGGAGCGGCGCCGAGCGCGGGCGCTGCCAGCCTAATTCTCCAGGGCTGAGCACTGGCGCAACAGCTGCCGCTCTTTGGAGGGGGGGGGGTGTTTGTCAGTAGTATTATTCTCTCCCTTCCCCACCCCAAAGAGCAAAAAAAAAAGGGGGGGAGAGGCCTTGGCAAAGGGCTTTCTTGAACCGTTACTGGCTGGAAAGGTGATCGACGGGTCTTTTAGCAGCCCAGATGCTGGGTCCGCTTCTGCCGAAAGGCCGTTCGAAAGGAGTTGGGGCCAACTCAATGCCTTGATGAAAGGAGTTGGGGCCAACTCAATGCCTTGATGAAAGGAGTTGGGGCCAACTCAATGCCTTGATGAAAGGAGTTGGGGCCAACTCAATGCCTTGATGAAAGGAGTTGGGGCCAACTCAATGCCTTGATGAAAGGAGTTGGGGCCAACTCAATGCCTTGATGATTGACAGGGTGGAGTTTGTCCACTCTTGGAAAAGACGATTGGGCAGCCTGGACAACTGGGTGGGAAAGGGCAAGGAGTGAGAAGATTTAGGCTCCATTTCAGGAAAGGGGGGAGGGGGAAAGCTAAATATTAAGATCCCTTCGGGGTGGGGGGGTGGGGATCACCTTGGAAATTTGGTGTCTTCTCCCCCTACTCCAAGGTCAGGCTTGATGGCTATCCGAGGCAGTATAATTCCAATTTCCAAGACTTTTCCTTGTAGTGGGTGGAAACTGACTCTCAATCTCTCTCTGTGTGTCTCTGTCTTTCTTTCTTTCTCTCTCTCTTTCTTTCTCTGTCTCCCTCTCACTCTCTTCCCTGTGTCTTTCTCTTTCTCTCTCTTTCTCACACACACACTCTCTGTGTCTCTTTCTCTCTCTGTCTCTCTCTCTCTCTTTCTATCTCTTTCTGTCTGTCTCTCTCACTTTCTCTCTCTCTCTCACTCTCTCTTTCTCTCTGTCTCTCACTCTCTTCTGTCTTTCTTTCTTTCTCTCTCTGTCTCTTTCTTTCTCACACACTCTCTGTGTCTCTTTCTTTCTCTGTCTGTGTCTCTTTCTCTCTCTCTCTTTTTCTATCCCTTTCTCTCTGTCTCTCTCTCTCTCTCTCTGTGTGTGTTTGCCTTAAAAATCCTCTGTAAGTAGACATCTACTGCTTTTTCATATAGCAATATTCTACAGGTAGTCCTCAACTTCCGACCACAATTGAGCCCAAACCTTCTGTTATTAAGTGAGACACTGGTTCAGTGAGTTTTGCCCCATTAGGTGAATCTGGCCTCCCCACTGATTTTGCTGGTCAGAAGGCTGCAAAAGGGGGGAATCACGTGACCCCCGGGACACGGCAACGGTCATAAATATGAATCAGCTGCCGAGGATCTGAATTTTAATCCCGTGGCCGTGTGGGGAATGCTGCACGAAGGCGGCGAGTGTGAAAAACGGGATGCTGCAACTTATTTCCAATGCCGTCGGAACTTTGGATGGTCGCTCAATGAACTGTTGTAACTCGAGGACTACCTGCGCCAACGGGTCTCTGCGATCCGAAGAGCCCCAAGCTTTAAAAATATAGTGGGTGGAAACAGTCATCTACCTTTTTCAATCAGCCACAGAATAGAGCGGGAAAGGGACCTTGGAGGTCTTCTAGTCCACCCCGCCCCCCCCCCCCCCGTGCTCAAGCGGAAGACCCTGTCCCGTTTCGGACAAATGTCCGTCCCGTCTCTTCTTCAAAGCCTTTGGGTGGTTTGTTTTACTCGTTTCTTGACGTCTCCAGAAACGTCCCGCTTTTCTGACGCAAGAAGCATCAGGTGAGTTCTTGACTCGCCCTGGGAATCCACGGACCGTGGCTTTATTGACGGCGGAGCGCCGAGGCTGGCAAAAAAAGGGCTAAACTCCAGGGTATTCTAAATAAACAGGTTCTCGCTGCCCCCTCCCAACCCAGAGCCCCCCCCGGCGCTTCAAACCCAGGCGCTCGTTTTAGCCGACACACAGAATTCGCACCTCGCAAACAAATTATTTAACTACTCTTATTCCCCCCACCCCCGGGGGGATTGCAGCGATCATCTGAAAACGCAGCTCGTCTCTCTCGCCTCCGTGCAACCGCGTTGATAGGTTAAATGCCGCCGTTTAATTACAGTAATGGAAGCTGCTATTTTTTGGTTCTTTATAAACACTAGCTTCTCTCTTCTTTCTTTTTTTTTTTTTTTTTTGAAGTCGAAACCGCAAACTCGGATTAGCCTGTTAGTTTGGTGTTTTGTTTTCTTTCTTTCTTTCTTTCTTTCTTTCTTTCTTTCTTTCTTTCTTTCTTTCTTTCTTTCTTTCTTTCTTTCTTTCTTTCTTTCTTCTTCTTTTTTTTTTAAAAAAAACAACCCTCATTTTTGTATTACTAAGTTTCAGTGGCGCAAAGCGAGGAATCACAAAAGAGAAGAGGAGGAAGTAGGGGAGGGGGGGAAGGAGGACTTTTCAAATGCCAAACGGATGAGCCAGGATAAAAGTTGTGGGGAAAGGAGAGCGAAATGCCGAATAGCTTGTTGAGTCCTCTGCCCTTTTTTTTAATCCAGGGAGATCAAACCCACTTCGCAAATGCAGAGAGCAAAGGCTTCACACCTGTAGAAAAGGCATGAAGTTCACTCTTTGCACCGGGCAACAAGGCTGTATTTAAAGACACCCCCCAAACTCCATTTCTTTTTATGTCTGTCTCTCTGCCTGTGGCAGTCTGTCTGTCTCTCTCTCTCTCTCTCTCACACACACACACCGACAACTTAAGAGTAGCTCCCTCACACAGATGGATCAGTGGACAGGGCATCTCCATACGTAGAAGCCGTGTGCCTTTTTAAAAATGAGATACAGGTAGTCCTCAACTTCATTTAGTGACCATTCAAATTTACAACGGCGCTTATGACCGTTTTTCAGACTTACGACCAGGACGATAGTCCCACGACCCAAAATTCGATGCTTGGCACCCGGCTCATACTTATGACGGTCGCGGTGCCCCCTTTGGCGACCTTCTGACAAGCAAAGGCAAAGATTCACCGAACAACCGGGTTCCTGACTTAATGACCATGGCAAGGGAGGTCGTAAAACAGGGCCAAACTCGCTTCGCCCACGTTTCACTCAGCCAGCGTAAATTCCTGGCCAACCGGTGGGTCCTAAGTGAAGGGTTAAATGCGCTGGATCACTTCTTGTGACCGCCCAGAACAACTGGCTGGCCCGTATGAGGAACAAGAGCCCCAGATGAAACATCTGTCCATTTTCACCTTCTGTGTCTCGTCCCATTTTAAGGCCCCCCGATGCTCAGAACTTCCCTTGAATAGCAGTTATTCACCGTCGTGGTAGGGAAAGGCAGGCTTGGTAAGAAAAGGTGGGTCCCACCCTCATCAGTTCAGCACCAGCGCGGCGTCTCAGCCGTAGGATTTGCAGAAAGTCAAGGATTTAAAGGTGGGGTTTTGAAAGCGCTCAAAACGTTGTCCTCTCAACGATCCCGTCCTCGGCTGGGCTGGAAAGGAGCTAAGGTCCAGAATATAGATAGTCCTCAAAACTTAACAATTTTCAATGCTGACTTTCAGAAGGTCGCAAAAAGGGGGAATCAGGTGACCCTGGGACACCGCCACCGTCATAAATAGGAGGCGGTTGCCGAGCAGTCAAATTTGGAGGGATGCCGCAACGGTCACAACAAATGGGGGGGGGGGGGAAACGGTCGTAAAAGTCGCTATTTCAAGGCCGTTGTTCACTTTTAACGGTCGCTAAACGATTAGGGTGTGAGGACGACCGGTATCCGGAAGAGCACCTTTTCAAGAATATCCCTCCGTTCTTGACCCCTGGCGGCAAAATCCCTGGGTTTGTGCTGGCTACGAATTCTCAACATTTTGGGAATGGTGGTGGCCAGGTGGATGGAGGACGTGAGAGAGGGAACGTAAAGAATTTAAGCAGCGTTGCTAACACCTTCATGGCCTCTTCCTTGCTCCATTCATGTTTAGCAAGAGAGGAATCGCTCATTACAAACTTGACATCACTGGGAACTGGGGAGGGGGGGGGAGAAAGAGATTTTAAGTTTGTTTTATTTGCTCAGCGGTCCTTGCACACTTGAAGTCCCTTGGTAGCAAACACGATCCACAACTGGCGCCTTTCGTCTTCCCTTGCAAAAAAAAAACCCGCGACCTTTAAGGTGAGGGAGGTCAGCCCATTGAGAGGAGACAAATTTAATTTTGTTTATCACCATAAAAAAGGGAGCATTTCCAGCCAGACACCGGGAGGGGGACGGGGACGGGACATGAATACTGCCAGTCAGGTGGGAAT
Organism: Vipera latastei; assembly: GCA_024294585.1. NCBI lineage: Eukaryota > Metazoa > Chordata > Lepidosauria > Squamata > Viperidae > Vipera > Vipera latastei. Next base: position 3,133,473 of record CM044370.1, read on the forward strand.
GCAGCAGCCCGGGCCAGGCGCGAGAGAAAGTCGCGCACGTATACTTAAAAAAAGAAATCCAATCAGCCAGTGCTAATGCATAAGGTCAGCCTCACACATCAGGAAAAAAAGAATCTGATAGGAGAGCAGGTTTTTTTAATATAACCCATGTATTTGCAGCAAAGAAAGAAAAGAAAGTTCTAGAAAACTGTAATGCAATCGCCCCAGCGGCCCTGGGAGGAGAGAGCAGAGCGCAAGCCCCTTACTCTTTTTTTTTTTTAGATGATTTGCACAAGGTGTATTTTGCACACTGCAACGAAGTCAAGACTTTCGAGGCAGAAACCTCTTACAAATTGTGTCTGTGTGTGTGTGTGTGTAAACAGAGATACGTGTTATCTCTGTTCCCCCCCCCTTTGTAAGAGGTTTCTTGCTCCCTAACACCTTGTGAAAGCCTTGACTTTGTGGCGCCCTCTTTTTTCTCCATCTCCACTGAAGTTGTTCAAAGGACACCAGTCACCTTTTATGTTAGTCGGTGAAAGTTAGACCCGCAGCCAAACTTTCCCCTGAAATACAGAATTGGGGGTGTCAGGGATGGCTGCACCCAGCCCTACCACAGCATCTCTCTTTTCCTGGCTTCAAAAAACAGGAAGGGGAGAAAGAAAAACAACAACTGCTAAGGGTCTTTTAAGAGCCAGACAGCTAAATCTGGGGAAGGGAGGGGAGGGGGCGTCCGTCAGCCCGTTCACAGCAAACGAGGCTTCTGCCAAATAAGGATTGAAATGAAAGAAAAGAGCAGGTCTCAGCCGTGTTTGATCAATTCTTTTTAAAAAAAAAAAACAAGAAACAAACCCCAACTCTTCCTGTTTTAATTCCTTATACCCTACCACCCGCGTTCGCAAAAAGGCAGAGGGAAAGAAATGGTTTAAAAGATCCTGGGAAACCACGTTATTTTTTTTCCTCACCCATCCCCGAAAGGCCGTGATAGTAATAATGACATCTGGAGGAGGGAGGGTTCCCTTCTAATAAGGACCCCAAATTTTCGCTCAAATAAGGCAGCGCTTAGCTACAAACCGAGCTTTCTCGGCAGTCGAAACTTTGGAGACCAAACTCCTTTTGCCTAGCATAAACCAGCCGATGGAGGCACCACTTCTCTCTTTCTCCTGTCAATGACAGTACAATTTTGCCTCTTGAAACACAGCCACGGAAACCACAAAACAGCGAGAAAAGAGAGAGAGAGAGAGAGAGAGAGAGAGAGAGAGAGAGAGAGAGAGAGAGAGAGAGAGAGAGAGAGAAAGCCAGCCAAGGCGAGGGTGGTTAATGACGCCGAGCCAGCCCTTTTAGCTTCCCAACGCCGCAGCGGAGGAGATGCTTTCACGGATGCGAGAGAGAATAAATTGATCCTCCGAATCAAGAGTGGTGTCGTGTTAAGCTTCGAGGTGGGGAAGCAACTCGTGTCTGTGGCGAGGATGTGTCGGCGCTGGGGGAAAAGGTGCTGAGGGTAGGAGAAAGAGAACCGGGGGGTAGGGGAGAGCTATGGCGTCCCTCGTGGTGGTTGTCGAAGGATGCTTAAGAGTTCCAGCGATGGCTTGTGGGGCTTGGCAATTAAGGAGGGCTCCAAGGGGACAGAAGAGCTTCACCGAAGGAGCGAGAACTCCTAACTCTCAGTCTTCATAAAACTGTTAGCAGAGCAGGGGGGCTGTTCCTTAGAACAGGGGTCCCCAACCCCAGGTCGGTGGACCGGTACCGGCCCACCGCACGCCAGCAACCGGTCTGCACCCACAAGCAAAGCCCCCCATCCGTGGGACGCAGGCACCACAGAAAACCAGGCACCCTCCGGTCCGCGGGAAAAAAAAAAGGCCTCTCCCCACGGAACCGGTCCCTGGTACCCGAAAGGTTGGGGACCTCTGCCTTAGAATGTCCTTTCTTTGGGGACCCCCACCCCACCCCACTCAAGACAGAAATTAATGCAGCACTCTTAAAAGAGGACTGGAGGTTAGCAGAGAGCCCCTCGCTTCGGAAAAAGGTGGCTTAAAAAGAAGATGCGCTGGTTTTTTATTCGTATTTTTTTTGCAAAAAAAAAAAAAAAAGACTTCCGCTAGAGTTTCTAAAGTGAGCAGGGTAGCGCTCACAAACGCCTCCTTGTTCCCCGTTTTTCTCTCTGCGCCCCCCCCCCCATATTTAAACTGGACTCACACGACGAGCCGAGCCATCGTGTGTGTAAGTGCGTGTGTGGTTTAGAGGTTTGGCTTAGCACGTTCCACGACCCCAAAGCCGGCCGTCTGCAAAACATGCTTTACGGTTTAAGCATCTGAGGCGAGCCCAGCCAACTGTGCGGCTTAGCCAACATACCGTGGTTAATCAAATCCTTCCTTAAATGGGAGCCACACGTTTCCCCCCCCCCCCCCGGCCCGGCTTTCCTTGGCCGAGCTACTGAAATCCTCGCTGTGGCGCGCCCGAAGCTGACTTTCCTGCCTTCCCAAGGCCTGTTTGCCTTCATCCCTGTTTTGCTCCCATCCCATTGGAGCTTGCTTTCTGCCGGACCTGGCTATGAATATTTTTTTGCCCCCTTTGAAAGACAAGACAGCGTTTGCACTCAAAGGGGGGGGGGGTTCATTTAGGAAAGGGAATGTTGGTTAGTTAACGACGAATGCTCCCTGTGTAACGGCAACTTGGGCAAAATCCCTTGCCGCTGGAGCGGCGATTCTGGATTTTGCAACCAAGTCACCGCCGCGCGCAGAAATTCAGCACACGGAGGAGTCTTTGATTTCCACGTTCAGAAGCTCTGAATGGCCCCTGGCCAGGAGCCAGCTTGGAAGGAGTCGTCTTCCTTCCAATTCTGGGCTGCCGCAAAAAATAGAAGATGCTCCAGAGCCTTTGATCTCATCCAGCAGGGCTCTGCGCCCATTTCCCAGAAGAAGAACGGGCTGGAAAAAAGGAGCTTTAACAAGCCTCAAGAAGCTGGCGGGGATTCGCCTCGGGTTTTTTTTGGCCGCACGCAGGAGGGCCTTCCTTGCAGAGAGTGCAAACATGCAAACAGCTGGCTTTTCCTTTGCACGGGGGGGGAGGGGGGAATGAAAGAAAAAAAAAAAAGCTCTCTGTGACGCTCCCGAAAAATTAATTACAAAGCTGAAGGTGTGGAAATTAATTTTAGAAATGCAAGAGGCCAACTTTCCCTCCGGGCCCTCGCTTCTTCTTCCTCCTCCTCGTCCTTCACCCTCACCAACGGCAGGACCGCCAGGCAGGAGAACCTCGTTTCCATTTCCAGCCGAAGGGGTGCAAACGCGAAGCTGTCCAGTCGATAACCTGGCCATCGGAACAAGCTCTGTAATTAAAAGGTCGGTGACCTGGAAAGCAGGAAGTCCTTACTTGCCGGGCGACTCAGTAGTGATGGAGCTATTAAATTAAGCCGGTTATGAAATCAATGCTAAGAAAGCTTTCACGGTAACAAGCTTCCCATTCAAGGACACATCAACCGGCCCGGTGGAATGGAGTTAAGTTATGAAAAAAAGAAAAAAGAAAAAAGAAAAAAAAAGATGGAGCTAAATTGGAATCCTGCTTTTCGTAGCAGAAGCCTCTAAGCCCAGGTTAGCCTGCCTCCCACTCCGGAAATCGATTATCGGGGCGAAGGGTCTTGAGGACACACACACACACACACCCCGTGCGAGACAGAACGCCAGAGGAAGCGGCCCACAAGCCACAGCTACAGGACGGCTCCGGCGATATTCCGAGACGCGAGCCGGGCGCTGGGTTTTTGTCATTATCGCCCCAGCCGTCGGCCAGACCCCGCGGATTTAAAAAATGCACAGGGTCTGCAGAAATTTTATTATTATTATTATTATTATTATTATTATTATTATTATTATTATTATTATTATTATTATTATTATTATTATTATTTGCAGACAGGTATTTCTTCGCTCTCGGCTCGGGTCCGAGACGATTCTCCCTTCCAATGACGAATCGAGAATCCAAAGGGGGATTATAATCTGCTCTCCTTGGTGCGCGCAATTGAGCAATGGTCCTGGGGAGAAGAGAATCGTGCCCCTTGGCCATAAAAAAAAGAGGGTTTTAACGACGTCACAGCCCCGAAGAGTCTGGCCTAACGTTTCTTGCCCACAAAATGCCCTGTTTGTTTATTTGTTTATTTATTTATTTATTTATTTTAAAAAAAAAAAACACGCTGTAGCCTTGCAGAGCCTCAAAGAGGTTTCCATATTTTTTTGGGGGGGGGGGCTTCGAACCGGTGGCACCTCTTAAAAAAGAAAGAAAGAAAGAAAAAAAAAAGGCTTTTTAAGAATACTTCAGATTCGACGGAGCCAAGGGCAGCTTGATTGGAAGACCTGAATTTTAACACGATGCGGCACGGTGCCAAGCATGGCTTCCTTCCAAGCCCGCGTCCTCAGGACATCTCCGCCCCATCTTCCCGCTGCTCGCCACCACGAGAGGGAAATACTAAACAGGGCAAACTTTTTTCTTTAGCGGATTTTTTTTCCCCCTGAGCAAATTGGCGTGGGGAGGGGACGGCGGTATTTTTGAGGGGGTGCTTCATGGGGTGATGGCGGGTGGGGCAGGTGGGGGGGAAAGAGGAGACCCTCACCCCGAAGACGAACAGCTCCAAATAATCCAAAAGGAGGGTGAAATGTTATTAGATTCCAGGGGATGCCAGGGGAAAAGTCATTCCCGAATCTGCAGCTGGTGCCAACTGCCCGCTCTCCTTCGGGCCTACCGGGATGCCAAGGGCTGGGGCTGTCATCGCTTTCAATGACTTAATGGCCTGACAAAAGTCCCCAAGGCTGGGGGGGGGGGGAAGGAGGCACAACTGGACCACGGGGAGCGCTTCCGCCCGCCTCCTCTGTCTCTTTCAGCGAATTAGGTAATGAACCAGATTAATGAAGCCTTTCCCCAAATAAGAGCTGGCTGATCCATCGGGAGCCGTTTGCTCCGGCTATTACCAGCCTGACGCTTAGGTCTTCCCGGCCTCTTGAGGATCCGCATCGTTGGATTTCCTTTCCATTTGGGCTTTTAAATCCTAGATGGAGGAGAGAAACCCACCCACCCCGGTGTGTGGGTGCGTGTGTGTGCGTGTGTGTGTGTGTGTGTGTCTGGGGAGGGAGGAGCCGAGAAAAGGCACAAAATGGGGGGGAAGGGAGGGGGGGTAGAGCCACCGAGGGTGTCCTTGCTGGTGATTTATTCCCCACCTGGAGAAATGCCAAGTGGGCAGATGTGGTCAGCGGGCAAAGTGATATCCTGGCTCACTCAGCAGCCCGGATTCTGGGCAACAGCTCTTGGGACCGGGCGGAGCTCTTGGCCCCCTTTGCAACTTGTGGACTTCGACTCCCAGAATTCCCGAGTCTGCGCTGGCTCAGGAATCCTGGGAGTTGAGGCCCACGGGTTGCAAAGGCCCCGCGGTTGGGCAACCTTGCCTCTTTTGTGACTCGTGGACTTCAGCTTCCAGAATTCTTCAGCCAACCAGGCAGAGGGATCCGAGGCGAGCCCTGCCAGCTCGGGAATTCTGGGAGTTGAGTCATGAAAGAGCCCAGGTCCCCCCCCCGCCCCTGTTCTAGAGAGGGACCACGGGTCACCCCCCCCCTCCAAAGTGTTCGGACCAAGCTACCAACCTTCTAGGGTCAAGCAACCCTTTCTGGGCCGGAAAGCGAGCTGGCGCCACAGAGAGCGGCCAATTGGGTGCTCACGTGGTATATTAAAAATCGCAGGTACTACGGTGCCCACCTGCCCAAAGTTCGAAGAAGCTCCCACCAGTTACTTACTCCCCTTTGGGGGGGGAAACCAGTGCATCAAGACTTTGCATCACAGGAAGGCCGCGAAGGCCGCTCGTCAAGAAGAAGTTGAGATGCCGAAGGCGGCTTGGGCGGGCACCAACCCCCAGCGCGGAAGGCAGAATTGGGAAATACACCTGGGAACTGGGAGTTGGCGGAACAGGCCAATCACCCTCCCAGCTCAAGAAGGCAGAGGGCAAAGGCCCAGGTATAATCCTTTCCCAAACCGGGGTTAGTAGAAGGAAGCCCCACCGCACGGACGGACAGCGAGGAATGGACACTGGATTTAATTACGCAGCAGCAGCGGAGCCAGGCCCCAAGAGGCGGAAAGGAATTATCCGTAGAAAAAACAGCTTCCTTGTTAAAAGACGGAATCGGCACGGGAAAGGCACAGCCCATCCTTAGCTCCTAGCTTCTGTTGGGGTCTCTAATAAGCTTTGGGGCTTATTAGAAGAAGAAAAAAAATGGAGGGGTATATATATATATACACACACACACACACACACACACACCACATAAACATTTGGTAGGCACTAGGCTGGCTCCCTCCCCACCTGTTTTAATTAAAGCAACTCCCTGCCAATCCCGTTCACACTGCAAAGGGATTTCTGCGTGCCCCACCTCTGGGGTGTGTGTGTGTGTGTGATAGTAATCGTGATAGTGTGTGTGATAGTGTGTGTGATAGTAAAAGTGATAGTAAAAGTTCTGCTTTCACTTGCTCATGTCCTCCCCTCTTCAAAGAGGGCCTCCGGGGTGAACGATTAGCCCAAAGGGCAGCTAACACAAGGAGCGAGGTGGGGGGAAAGGCACGGCGGGCCATGCGTCAAAGGGGGGGGATTACGGCAGCTTTAAACCTTCTTTTCCTTCTTCGCTGCTCATTAGCCCAGTAATTTGTTAGAAACGTTTAATTGGGTCTCTCTGGCCTCTTTTCAATGCCGGCTTGCCTCTCCCCCACTAAGTCCACTTCTCCCGGTCCGAGATGTATTGAAATTAAAACAATCCATCGGAGTCAAGGCTAGAGCTGGGTGGGACCTTGGAGGTCGTCTAGTCTAACCCCATGCTCAGGAGGGAAACCGCGCCCACCTCATTGCCGGCAATCGGGGGTGGGGGGAGGGAAGAAAGTCATTTCACGTGACGTTGTGAGTTTGACACCCCTGCCCTATACCATTCCAGACAAGTGACTGTCCAGTCTCTTCTTAAAAAAAAACTCCAGTGATGGAGCATCCACAACTTCTGATGGGAAGCTGTTCCACTGGTTAATTAATGTCAGGCTATTTCTTCTTAATTTGAGGTTGCTTCTCTCCTTGATGAGTTTCCATCCACCGCTTCTTGTCCTGCCCTCTGGGGCTTTGGAGAATAGGTTGACCCCCTCTTCTTTGGGGCAGCCCCTCAAATACTGCTATCACGTCTTCCCCCCCCCAGTCCTTCTTTTCTCTAGACTAAGGTAAAGGTAAAGGTTCCCCCGCACATGCGTGCTGGTCGTTTCCAACTCTAGGGGCCGGTGCTCATCTCCGTTTCAAAGCCGAAGAGCCAGCGCTTGTCCGAGGACGTCTCTGTGGTCATGTGGCCAGCATGACTAGACGCCAAAGGCGCATGGAATGCTGTTACCTTCCCACCGTAGTGGTCCCTATTTTTCTACTTGCATTTTTACGTGCTTTCGAACTGCTAGGTTGGCAGAAGCTGGGACGCGTTACAGGCGCTCACTCTGCTACGCGGAACTCGGGATTCGACCTGCCAAACTGCCGATCTTCTGATCGACAAGCTCAGCGTCCTAACCCACTGAGCCACCGGGTCCCTTTTGTCTAGACTGGCCACACCCAATTCCTGCAACCGTTCTTCGTATGCTTTTATCTCCAGGCCCTTAAAACCTTTTAGTTGATTTTCTTTGCACTTTTCCCAAAGTCTCAGCACCCTTTTTTGTGACCAAAAAGTGGACGCAGTGTTCCAAGTGTGGCCTTACTAAGGCTTTAGAAAGCGGTAGTAATACCGCTTTATAAACTGATTACACGGAGCTTTTTTTTTCCTTTTTTCCCTTAAAAAAAACAAACACCACGGTAGGGCAAATGTGTCACAGACCTTGGAGACGTTTGTCTCTAAATTGCTCTCGGATACCTTTGACGTGTGAAATCTTAGCCCCCTCCATGTTCAGAGAGAAATGCTGAGGGGAATGGAGGAATGAAACGTAAGGAATAACTGGCCGTTTTGGCGAGATGTAAAGATAGTTATAATAGGGCATAATATGACAGCTTCGGGCGAAGGGTGGGGGGAAGAGAAAGGGAGTGTCAAAGGATCTCTTGGTAAGTATGGATTCTGCATCACATTTCCGTGGGCAATCAGCACAGCTTTTACGTTCAGCTTTCCTCTGCTTCATTGCTTCGATGATAGAGTGCAATTCCCAAAGCGTTTATGATTAATTACTCCCCGTAGATCCACGTATTTGAAAGGGGAAAAAAAAGAGAAAGAAAAAGAAAAAGGAAGAGAGAGAAAGAGTGGAGAGAAAGAGAGAGAGAAAGAGAGAAAAAGAGCCAAGTTTGAAGACCCCTGGATTAGGGAGATGTTCTGGTCTTCAACCATCTCAAAAGTGAGCTTAATCCTGGGTGCTACTTTCTCACTTATTGGCTCAGATATTGTGATGGATCACAACTGTACAGGTGTCGGCAAGTGTGCACAGACATCCTTTCACAAACTAGTGGCAAAGAGCTCAGCCTGGCGCGGGAATTTTCTTTCAAACACGCTCAAGCGTTCTACACTGAGGGGTTTTTAAAGAAAAGCAGAAATATTCCGACTGGAGCAGCCCGTACAGAAACCGCTTTTTTTGCAAACAGCACAGGTAAGATTCGAGATTCATTACGTCGGTGAAGATCTGCTCCTTAAAAATCTGAACAAAACTCTCAAGCGAACAACTTTAAAACTTTTAGATGGATCCTTGAAGCTTTGGAGTGTCACTTAAAAAAAAAAGAAAGAAAAAAAAGAGAGGCGATCGATTTAACCTTAGGTGCAACACAAATGTTGCACAAAGCCGCGGACGGCAACTTCCCCGGTTGCTGAATTTTGTCAAGACGTAGGTCTTCTTCGCTTCTAAGGGAGCTCAGCTGTCAATGGCTCGCCCTTTCTGACTGTGAAAGGAGAGTGACCCCAAATTTAACCCCGGCCTGCTGCTGTCTTAATGCAGCCTGCCTTTTACCAAACGGTTTCCGCTGACTTCTGAAGCTCCTGACCCGTTTCATCTATCTGGTCAGCCCACGGTGAATACCAGGAATGACTCAGAACCTACCAAAAGAAGCTCTTCCATCTTCTAAGAAGCTGGCCGTTCAGAAGTTTGCAATACAAGCAATTTTAATGTGTCTCGTTTCACTGGCTTTCGCCCTGTAAAAGTTCCTATGCTTTAAAATATTTCAGAGTTCAAGAGGGCAGCAGAAAGAGGGGGGGGAGAGCCAATGTGAATTCACAAGAAAAAAAAGCTGAAGGAGGGAGGGAGGGAGGGAAGGAAGGAGGGAGGGAGGGAGGGAGGGAGGAAAGAAGGAAGGAAGGAAGGAAGGAAGGAAGGAAGGAAGGAAGGAAGGAAGGAAGGAAGGAAGAAATTATTCCTATTCCCAGACTGAGAATTAACTTTTCAGATTGTATATTGTAATACCTTTTTTCTTCAGAAATGTTCTTCTGTTTGCAAGTGGGCTTTGGCGAACGCGAGGGTTCTGTAAAAACTTCACCGCTGTGGCAATCTGCAGGGCAGGCAAAAAGATGGAGAAAAAGAAAAAGGGAAATTTAAAATGGGATTCATGGTAATTCAGATTCCCAACACAACCAAGCTATCAACATTTCACGACAAATACCGGGTTACCAGTAAATTAAGTACATCAGCAATTTAACTTTGAGGCAGATCTATATCAGAGAGTTCAAAAAGGTTCCTCTGGATGCTGCCTGTAGCAGAGATGTTCATTTCAAGATAAATCAAAAGGTGCAGCCTTTCTTGAAGCTTGGAAAACATGAATATAAACAATCAAGGCAAGAGGTAATGACGAAGGGAGGCGAAGCAGCAACAAAACCTATCGTATGTGGTACTGTGCAAAGAATTAAGACATCAATTGTTGGCCACTGAAAGACGTAACCATCTGGAAATGGGTATTTAACCATTCCAAAACGCTAAGATGTCTGTGGTTAAAATGTTATTTCTTAAAAACAAGAAAAAGGAAAGTTAAGGTAGCCAAAGAGGCAGGAGCAAATGGGAAGACAACATTTGATCTTTCTTTCAGCCACTAAAGTTTCCATCATCTACACTATGATCTATGCATTTCACAGGCGTTTGTGATCTGTTTTTCCCTTCCGCAAAAATTATCAACCTGGGGAATTGCTGTAGAACAGAAAAAAAAAAAAAAACCAAGCAGTTTTCAAGAGCAAGCTGGCCTAAAAACCCTTGACTGATCTTTCAGAAGCCACTTCCCTCAATCTGTTCCCTTCCGGCACACTGAATTAAACACCTATTATCCCAAATCGCTCGGGATAAATAAAAAAAAAACGGCCTAAAGTCACTTTGTTAATTAGCACGTGTTTTGCCTTTTTTTTTAAAAGTCCAAAAGCAGCGTGGAAAAGTATGTTTTAACAAACGGCAGCGGCTTTCGAGCCCTTCAACGTCTCTTCCCCCCACCCACCCCGAAGCCAAGTGTGGATCAGGTGAGACCACGGTTGCTTCCGATCCCCAAGGCAGGTGGGCCTTGACTTGACTTTTCCAATTCTGGATCCTGTCCTTCATTACCTTCTAAGAAAAGATGGTTTGGAAGACTTTTGAGGTATTGCCGTGACTCAAGGGAAAAGTTGGGACTTCAGCTTGGTTGTCCAGAGATGAATCTTGGGTCAAAGAGCCAAGTTTTGATGGCTTTTAATGGCTCTTTTGATGTACTCCTTGCGCATTCCATCAATGTTGCGTGTGCAGGTTCCCCTTCCCCCCCCCATCTTAAATGGCATCTCTTATTTCTTTAAATACATTAATCAGCCTTGTGCAGGCAAAACTGATCCATTGGACAATGCAATAAACATGAATTATCATCCATCCAACACGCATAATGGCTTCAAAAAACATAATAGCAGGTGTAGTTTAAATGATTAGCTATTACACCTGCGGTGCGTCTTGATTCAATTGGGGGAAATCATCTTTAATAGGTTAAAAGGTTTAGATCACCCGGCTTCTGCCTTAAAGTGGCTGTAGAGAGGGGATGATGGAGTACGCTGTCATTACTAATTCATTTAAGAAAAGCATGGGGGGAACATAGCAAAGAACAGCATTATGAGAGCCAATCTAATTTAGACACCAGGTAAAGCAGAGAAACACCTTTTTAAAAAGCATGATAAATGAATTTGAGAGGGAGATGAAATTCATTCTTTTCTTTTTTAAAAAAAAATTACTTTTAACGGGAAATTCGACCGAGTTCCAGCCTACTTGGAATTGAAGACGGGAAAGACAAGAAACTCTGCTCTTTAAAGTTTAGCATTCCATCATTTCAAATCATAAAATAATATGGCTACAACAGGCACACCCTCCCCACGACGAGACATAACGCGCCGCTCTGATCCTTGTTTATGCCCCCTCGTTGATCTGCCTCGCTGGAAATGCCAGCGCTGGGGGAAATTGCACATTTAAGCGGCACGGGTCTTGCTGCACAAAAGGCAGAAGGATAAACAGTACAAATTAATAACCTGCGGGGGAAAAAAAAAAGTGCTGAAGCAGAGAGATGTCCGAATAAGCAGATTCGCAGATGTGCCAGCGTATCCAAAGCGACTTTCCTTCCGTATTAATCACCTCCTGGAACTTTTTTTTTTTTGATGGGCCTTGTTCTTTCGCAGCCGAAGAGAGAAGGCTGAGACCAAAATGCTGGCTCAGACTTGGCAGGAGGCAAACTTTCAAAAAATAAATAAATATCCCCCCCAGTTTGTACAGCTTCATTAACTTAAGCTTAACACTCCGTGGCTTGAGAGCAACAACATTTATGGACCGTCAACCATTAGGGATCATCCAATAAGGGCGGGCAGAGAGTCCTAACTTTTATGGGCCACTGGGGCAGTGTGGGGGAATGAGAAAAGTCATTGTCCAGTTGGAAGCGGTCCTAACCTTCCTTCGTTAAGCCCTCTTTTTGGGAGTCAATGGATTAAAGTCCTATTCTATACGTGTGCACTCCCTGTCCCATTTAGGAGAACTTAATCCTCGGAGTAGTGAAAACACCAGAGGTAAAACTTCACAAAGAAGATGCCTGCAGAGATGGACCACCTTCCAAGTTTTCATCTTGGATCACCGTTATAAGAAACAAGAAAGCCAATGCCGGTATCTGGTCAATGTGTCCAAGGCTTCCTCAAAGGAAGATCTGACATCTCTTCCTGCTTTCAGAGAGTGCCATGGCATGCCTTGAAGGGAGATTTTCCACCAGGGCTTTTGGGCTAAAATAACCTGAAGGCAGAGGTCCCCGACCCCTGCTCCGTGGCATGCCGGCAACCGGTCGGCACAAACAAGCCAAGCCCCATCCGTGGGATGTAGGCAGCGCATAAAACCAGGCACTCTCCAGGCCACGGAAAAAAGTCTCTCCACGTAACCGGTTCCTGGTGGCCAAAAGTTCGGGGATCTCTGCATTAAGGTGTCCTCCATCATCTCCTCTGCAGCTCTGTCTACAATAAAAATAAGGGGGGGGGGAAGAGAAACTCTGAGGATGGACAATCCTACGAGGTCAAAGGTTGAACGGATAAACTCTCCCGACCTCGTGGATGCAATTCCAGCTTTATCCCGCTTCCTTTTAAGCTGAGAATTCATTCTTAAGCAATCGGTTTTAACGCTCCCAATTCTTTTGGCTGTCTTTTCTTGTTTGCTGTCCTATTGTTTACTAATTTCATTCTTTTCTTGTCTTTTTTTAATCCTCCTGTATCTTTGTTACAATCTGCAGTCACAACAGTAAAAGGAGACATTGATTCAAATGGCATTTTCCGGGGGGGGGGGGGGGCATTGGCACAAAAAGGCTTTGTGTTGGGCACGGCCCGGATAAAATAATTCTTTTTCTCAGAAGGCAAATAGATAACGTTGTTCCCACCCTCCACAAGGTGATCTCTTATCAAATGAATTTACCTTGATCCTTTTTGCGGGGACAGGAAGGCACATTTCTGAACAAAACACCCTTTATTTTATTATTTTTTTACCACTGGAATTCATACGGTGCCTGGAGGATTTCTGGAAATTACGATTATCCTGAAATACGTTTTATAGGGTATTTGGGTCCCCCCAACTTTTTAAAAGTTCCCAATTACAGTTTGTTGGTTCATCACATTTATACAACGGCTCACCTCACGTCATTCTGGGCTAAGGGATCTTGGAACCCAATCGTACAAGCCAACATTAAAACGCATACCGTACTAACAACGTTAACGATAGCTGCAAAAAAAAAATTATAACTTGATACTCTTTTGTACCGCTTAAGGAATACGGGTACAATAGACCTTTCCAATCCCCAATCTTGAAAGGCCTCAAAAGTCTGTAAAAAAGTTTTATCCAGGAGCCACCCAACTCATACGCAGCCTAAACTGAATTTACACAGAACCACTGATGTCTCGATGGCTTTGCTGACCTAAAATTGACGGGACAGGAACTTTCCACCCCCAAATTTGCAATGTTCTTTTTGATAGGCAGGCCAAGAGCTTGGCTTTGATTCCAGACGCAGGACGGCGGGGGGGGGGAATGGCAGAGCAGTTACAGCGCAGGGGGAGAAAAGCACCGCGCAAAAGATCCACTTCTCTCTCAATAAAGCCGTTCTATCAAAAAATGAAATCGCTCCATTAACAAGAGCTAAATTATTTAAAAGGCCTCCTCCATCATCTTTTTGCTAAAGGCCTATTGATTGAAAATGACATTACAAAATTATAGCTAAGAAAGACGAGAGATTCTCCTGCTCCCACTATCAGACACGCAACTTCTATACAGAGAGAGACCCTGGGCTGCTGTATCTTGCAACACACAAACACACCCATTATCTATATCCTCAAATTCCTAGGGGCCATGAAAATATAGTGGGTAGGAGGGATATTTTTTTTTTGCCACGGTTATCTTAAAATCATTACTGGCTATCCGTTCTCTGGAAAAATCAGTACTCGCAACATTATCGGGACTCTGCTTCCCAGATCAAAGCAATACACCTCCCCGTTGTCTGCAACTCAGGAATTAACCTTTTTGCTTAGTTTGTGCAATACGCAGAAATGGGAAAGAGCCACACAGGCTAAAGATATCAAGCTACCTTAATAAGGTAAAGGTAAAGGTCCCCCCACAGATGCGTGCTAGTCGTTTCCGACTCTAGGGGCCGGTGCTCATCTCCGTTTCAAAGCCAAAGAGCTTGTCCGAAGACGTCTCCGTGGTCATGTGGCCGGCATGACTAGACGCCAAAGGCGCACGGAACGCTACCTTAAAAACTTCCAAAAAAAACACAGAAATTGCAAGCATTCAGTCTTTTGGCCTGCTGTGGGAAAGAAGCTTCTAGATGGAATTTTATTCGTGGGAATAAAACCAGAGTCACAAAATTGGTTTTTGCCCTCGAGAGCCCTGTAAAGCAGAGTCAATTGTGAGATCGAATGGCCCCCAAATCACTTAAGGATATCCCTGGAAAATTACGTGTCTGTTCTTCATCCGAGACTATAGCCATCACATCACATCCTTTTGTTATCTGTGGATCTAATTCAGCTTCTTATATATAGCTAAAGTGAGAGAAACTGACTAGTGCTGTAGCCTGGAGTGGTCTATTTGACTCGGAATTTCCCACGTTATCAATTCTTGTATTTCACTGAATATTGTGGCACCATCAAAGGGTTACACATAAAAACAGCTATTGTTGAGATCCAGCGCATTCAGAAATGAGCGTTTTTCATTCTTGCTTTATTGATTGCATTTATACATCACCCATCTCGCTATCCAAAGCCACTCTTTAAGGCAGCCCTAAAATACCAATTCATATTTTTTTAAGGTGGCTTTTTTTTGGTGGGGGGGGTCGATCTTAAATTGTAGATTGACACAGACCGGATGGATGAATTGACAGATCTGCTGGGGTTTAAGTCAGAAGAAGCAAAACCTATTTTGTAATGTATCTCTTGGCCTTATGATGAACAGAGAGGAACTACCCACCTGTTATTTATTTATTTATTTATTTATTTTTGAGAGAGAGGGAGGTGAGAAAATGCAGCGTTTTAAGCCAGGCAAGAAAAAAAAAAGGGGGGGGGGAGAAAATCCCTACTCTTGTCAAGACTAGCTTGACATATATGGTCATCAGTGGCACACGGAAATAGTTGCAAAGCAGCTGTTAATCAGGGTAACACATTGAGGAATGCTGATGCCAGCAGTCGTGGAAAAATGCAAGAGGCTAATTATGAAACAATATATCTTGCTAAAGAGGCATCGTGCCTGTAGATTCCAGATACAGCTTTCTCAGAATAAAAATCCTGGGTTGGCTGGATTCAGCCACCGATTTACACTGCCAACTTTCAGATCCATCAACCGGGGGGGGGGGGGATCTCTTTTGATTCAACATTTGTGAGGAGGTAGGTAATTCCCACCCACTCCACGGGATGTTTATTTGCAACGAAGACTAGAGCAGGGGAAAAACAAGAATTATTTCATCCGAAACCCCACCAGCTCCGAATATCAATTTTTTTTTTTGTTTTAAACGGGTTGGAGGTTGCTGTAAAAAAAAAAAAAAGAAAGAAAAACGGCACAGGTGTGATTAAAAAAAAAACACACGCCACCTGGGATGTAAGTCTACTGGTTTCCATGCCACAAAGCATCCAGGTGTTCTCTTTGGCAACACAGAAGTCACTCTACTTGTTCTCTCTCTCTCTTTTTTTTCTTTTTCAACTGGGGCAAAAGGAGGCTTAAACAATTGGATGGATTCAGAGCATTAAAACACAAAAATTAAACTCATCAGGAAGGACCCACAATGGGATTCTGGCCTGTTGAGTCAAGACATCCGTGTGACTTGGGCCTGATTTTACCACTTCTTTTTTTTTATTTAAAAAAATAGCCATTTAAGACCTCAGTGAGAAAGGACCATCAACTGACCCTTGACAGACAGTTCTTGTTAGGAGGAGGGATCCCACCCACCTCTGCCCCAAAGGTCATCCTTTTGCAGAGATGGAGGTGACCCACCAACTCTTTTTTGAAGGATAGCAAGGCATGCCTCTGGCCCGCTTTTTTTTCCTCCTCCTCCTCCTCCTCCTCCTCCTCCTCCTCCTCCTCCTCCTCCTCCTCCTTTCTTCTTCTTCTTCTTTTTTTCCACCAGATGAAATTTAAACAGAGTTCTGGCAGTTTCTCTTTCCACTCCAAGTGACAAGGAGGAAAATGAAGCTGGGCTCCCAATGGGATCTGGTGGGGATGTCGAGTAGAAGGGGGTCAAACAGCCAGGCCAAGGCAACGGAAAAGCTTCTTTCCGTCAATGGCAACTATACACTCTGCAAAAGCCACTCCCAGGATGGAAAAGCCAGCGCTGCTCGCCTTTCCTGGCAGGGGTGAAAGGGGGTAAGGAAGCTGGAGAATCCACCGGGCAAGGCTCCTGTTAACTGCCGTATGGACAGAACACCGGGACTGTCGTCGCAGCCAATCGTCAATGGCTGCAAACGTTGACACGTGGTTTGTTTTTTTGCACTGACAATGTAAGAGGCCACCTTTTGCTTTAACCGTTGGCTTTTCAATCACTAAAAGGCGGGAGGAATGCAACCAGGATGTTTTGAACAAGAGAAGGGAGCCAGCCGCTTCAGAAGGGAAGAAGTGAAACTTCCCCCGTGTTGAATTGATTGGTAAATGCGACTTGTGACGTGTAAAATAAGGCAGGGAGATTCTGTATGACGTGGGGTGTCAGGGGGAAGAGAATTCAGACTCTGGCGTCCATCCAGGAGTGCCGATGCTGCTTTGTTTCGTTATTATAGACTTTTTAGATAAAACAGTGCCTGAATGTTGTTTTGAACTGTCTCATGAATCGGAGCCACGACACCAATGCTGAAAAATGAGGGTTAAATTCTCAACCCTCGGTGTGGGAGAGAAGTAGCTTAAGGTGACTTGTAATGAGCCAGATAGGCTAACTAATAGTTAACTCTCCTGGGTAGGATTGTCTAGAAGCTTTAAGATGTTCTTTGCACCTGTAGTCACAAATACTGATGATTCATTAGGTGTTGCCCGACATGTGACTTGACCTTGTGCCTTCCGTGTGTTTGGGACTTCAACTTCCATAATCCCCAGCTATCCTGTGAGTAACAGCAGTTCATTCAGTCCCCAGAATCGATCCTAAGATGATCGGACCAGATTCTATTGTCCTAGAAATATAGGACAATAAGGTCCACCACCTCTCAACTCAGGGTCATGGATAAGATAACGAAGCTGGCAAGTCTACATACACAGGCTAGGAAGAAAAAAAATCGAGTATCAATTTAAATACTATCACTACTCTTGACTCTTTGCTGCCATCTAGTGCTCCTCCATATTTCTGCAAACCAGAACTGCTACGCAGAGTATCCACCCCCCCCCTCAGTTGCCCAGCCAAGCTAGGTGTTCGCACGCGAATAAGCGAAGCGGTTAAACCCGACTTATTTTCACACGAAACGAATACAGAAAACTGGAATTATTTGGGACGGGGGAAGAGTGGGATATAAAGGACGCTGTGGCATCACAGCGAAAAGGGTGGGGGGGATACACATTTAGCTATAAATAGATCCGAAGAAGGGAGAGGTTCATTAGTAATCGCTGAATTAGTATTCGGAGATGATTGCAAGAAAGGAAACAGGCTAAGCAACATTAGTTAAAGAGATAGCCAGTTCCTTAGAACATTCCCGGGGAGATTAGATTCCCACGCTGCCTTTTTTTTTTGGCCGTGTGTCCCGGGTGAACCCAGCCTCTGTGGATTGCAATCCCAGGCTTCGGAGTGCCGATCCTAACCCGATTCGTTTTAAACCTGGGGCTTAGCACAAGGCAACTACCCAGTGACATTCATTTCAGGGAGATTTATTTCTTGCTAAGTGGGAATAGAACTACACTTTTATGGATCGTGTAGTTTAAATCCACAGCAAAGAGTGGCTTCAATATGTCATCTTCAAAGTGCTATAAAACTCTTCTTTGTGAAAGCCAAGTGATATATCTATCAAACAATGCTTAGAGAGATTCAAAGGGGGGAGGGGAGAGATGGGGGGGTATGAGGTGGGCGTTAATATCGTTTGCTTTCCTGGGTCCTTTCCCCCCCCAACTAATAAATGTTATTAAAAGGCGTTAGCGTTCCTGAACCAGGGCACGCTCATCAGCCCACCAAGCAAAGGCTCCATTTTGTTGACTGCCATAAACAATTTGGCTCAGGTTTTTTTTGGAGTAGACCAGGGGTCTTCATCAAACTTGGCCCTTTTACGACTCGTGGACTTCAACTCCCAACTCCCACACTGGCTGAGGAATTCTGGGAGTTGAAGTCCACGAGTCGTAAAAGGGCCAAGTCTGAAGATCCCTGGACTAGATCCTCTGTTAGAATAAGCGAGATAGTTTTGAAACAGGCCAAGTTCAACACTTCTCCAAGAATGGACAATTAACCAGTGGAACAGCTTGCCCTCAGAAATCATGGGCGCTCCATCACTGGAGGCTTTCAAGAAGAGGCTGGACAGTCACTTGTCTGAGATGGTATAGGTTCTCCTGCTTGAGCCGGGGGGGCTGGACTAGAAGACCTCCAAGGTCCCTTCCAGCTTCTACTCTATTCTATTCTATTCTATTCTATTCTATTCTATTCTATTCTATTCTATTCTATTCTTTATTCCTTGAAATCCATTCCATTCCATTCCATTCCATTCCATTCTATTCTATTCTTCATTCCCATATTCTATTCTATTCTATTCTATTCTATTCTATTCTATTCTATTCTATTCTATTCTATTCTATTCTATTCTATTCTTCATTCCCATATTCTATTCTATTCTATTCTATTCTATTCTATTCTATTCTATTCTATTCTATTCTATTCTATTCTATTCTATTCTAATTCTTCATTCCCATATTCTATTCTATTCTATTCTATTCTATTCTATTCTATTCTATTCTATTCTATTCTATTCTATTCTATTCTATTCCATTCCATTCCATTCTTCATTCCCATATTCTATTCTATTCTATTCATTCCCATATTCTATTCTATTCTTTGTTCCCATATTCCATTCCATTCCATTCTGAAGGAAAATAAAGGGAAAAGAGAGGAATGGTTAAAAGGGGGGGGGGGGAGAAGAAGGACACTCCTTTGCAATGCAGAAGCATGTAGGTGAATTTCCCAGTTGTTAATTCCAACCTAAGGAGCAAATAACCTTGGGAACGGCTCAGCCAAGGATATGGTGGAGCCCAGAGAAAGAGCTAGTGTGCCCTCTAGCTAATGCCAGGACGAACTGCCATGGTCCCTGCCACCCAGCCTCCGCGCAAGAAAACTCAGCCCAAATTAAGTGTTTTCACTCAGCAAAAATGAAATGTTTTGCAAGATGAAACCGAAATAATAAAAAAAAAAACCGCGGTTTTAGGTAATTACTAGTTGGCATTTACATATCACAGCCTAGTTCAACACCTATTCATTTTCCCCTTTTATTTTCAATTTTTTAAAATTACTCATTACACCCAACGTATGACAAGGACAGGAGGGAGGGGAAGGAGGGGGGATTATTCAACTGTGTGTGTGTGTGTGTGTGTGTGTGTGTGTGTGTGTGTGAGAGAGAGAGAGAGAGAGAGAGAGAGAGAGAGAGAGAGAGAGAGAGAGAGAGAGAGAGAGAGAGAGAGATACAAGTTATCTGCAGGCATCAGATACTACTAACCCTTTCTGGGAATTTTATCTGGAAAAACACTTAACAGCTTCCCTTCCTCAAAAGTGAATAGACAGAAGAAGGGATAACTTAATTTGGAAAGTAGGATTCCAGCCTGCCATACTTTTTTCTCCCTAAGAGTCGCTGGCTTGTTGTTTTTTTCCTTCCTTTTTTTGCCCAAGATGGTGTGTGACATTAACGCAATCTCATTTCCGACCATTTTAACTTTTTATAGTTCCTCTGTCGTCTTCTTTCATCTAACTTCCGCCCCCCCTCCCCACCGTCACATTCCTGATTTCAAACTCCTAGTAGGCTGTTAAAAAAAAAACCTCACAGGACAAAAAAAAAAAAGACGGATTTTTTCCCCTCTTCTCTAAATCAGAAAAAGAAAAAAAAAAAGGAAAAAAAGGGATGGGGGAATTTAGAGGCAATTCCTCGCACTTGCCATATATACTATTCAGCCACACACTGAAACTAACCCGTAGCCAGGTTATCGGTGGTGATAACGGCACCTAGACACGTTTATCTCTTTTGTTTTATTTATTTATTTTCTGGCTTGCAACAGCAATTCCCACGGGGGGGGGGCTCCCCGGTGGCTTGCAAAACAGAGGGTTAAAAAAAAAAACCACCCACGGCACTAACTAACCAATGTATCCTAATAGAAACACCACCCACGGGGTCAAGATGAAAGGTCGATGTTCTGTCTCCACCCTGCAAATCAAATCGATCCGATCAATCAATCAAGTCAGCGGAGAAGGAAAGCCATTCTCTCTTCCTCCCCCCCCCCCTCTGGATTCCAGCCGGTGACCACCGGCTTCGTTGCAAAAGTGCCATGTTTCGCTTGGTAAAAGAGCGAAAGTTTTTTTTTTCCTCCCCCCCCACCCCACCCCAAGCTGCGATTTTCTTGGGGCTGGGAATTAGGGATAAGGAAGGAATGGGGAAGGGGGAGAGAAAGTGGACAGGAAAAAGATGAAGGCCCAGGCTGAACTGTGTAAGATTAAAATCCTAAATAGGCTGAAATTTCCATCGGAGGAAGCAGGTCTGCAAGCCTGCAGGAAGATTTCGCTCCATCTGAAAAAATTGCATCCTCAAGATACTCAGCCCCCACGCTAGGAATTTTGGGGGCTGTAGTCCCAAGAATCAGGGGAAAAAAAAAACCATATTGCATTTTTGATTAGTTTTCCTCCGAGCGGGCCAGCGGTTATCTTTGCGCTGTCAAAATCCCTTCCGCTTACATGCCCGCTCTGCTTTCATTTAAAAACAACTGGGAAATATTCCTAGATACAATTTGTCAGTTTTATACAAAATGAGACAGGTTGCTTTTGATTTTTTTTTTGTTTAAAAAAAAAAATCTGCCGCATAAAACATCCTTGATAGAAATGTAAAAGAAGATGACATGATGAAGTAATATATTTCAAGGCCTATTGTGCAAATATGTATTGAGGGAATTCTAAAGCATTATTGACCTAGGTTTCACTTTAAAACACTTTGATATATTGGATACATCGGTTTCGATAGGCCTGGATTTGCGACTTAACTGACTGCCGAATTCTTTTCAAACGGAAACAGCAATGTTCAAAAATACTCATTAGAAGAAGGAATGGGAAATGCAACCGAGGATCAAGTTAGGGAAAATAGAATTATAGAAAAAGGGCCAAATCCAGGCACATTGGACTTTGTGAATTCCATAAACGAAAGTCATTGTAAAGCAATCTAGGGACAGAATTAAAATATCTAATACCGAAGAATACTCTTTCGACTCTGGCAACTGGAGGATTTCGGCGACATTTCTATCCCAGATTTTCCAGGAACGACTTTGGGTGACCTGAGACTGGGAGATCTCCATCTAGTTGGGCCCAAGCTCTGGTCCAAACTAACCACCAACCACCCCACGATCTTGGGCACCGAGCTGCTGGCCTTGACGCCCTTGATGCCCTTCTCCGCTGCTGGTTGGACATGGACACAGTTTTGTCTGGGCAATCTCCCTGCCTGCGCATTGCAACATCAAAGTAACTCCCACAACAAGGCGAGGAAGAATGAAATATTGGCTTGTAGGCCTGTCAGCTGCACCGTAAATATTCCATGAATGAATGGACTCCTTCAGCTTCCCACCGGGGCCATCCAGCATCTTTTATGGCTATTATGCTCAACTATTTTTTATTTTTTAAAAAACCCAACCCAAAAGACCTGTCATGATAACCTTACCAGGGGACGGAGAGGAGGGGGCGGAGAAAGAGAAAGAGAAAGAGAGAGAGAGATCCATCAAAACGAAGCAAAAGCAGGTTTTCTGGGGGAAAAGAGGGGTTGTATTGCATCCTTCCTCCTCCTCCAACTACCTGCATGGAAGCTGGAGTATGGGCGGTGTGGGGGGGGGGGGGAAAGAAAAATTGCTTTCCAGACAGAAGCCCCCTGCCACCCACAGAAAAAAAACATCTCCCCGGAACTTCAGAGATCAACTATTGGGTCATGCAAGTAGGACCAGACTCCATGGAATAAACAAGGAGAGGGAAATAAACACATAAAGAGTTGTGTTTGTTTTACCCTTTCAGGGTGTTCAGCCGCAAAAAGATGGGCGTCCTTATTTGTTGACCCTCTAGCTTCCAAGCCCATGGATTTTGCCATCAGGAAAAGCAGGAGAAGTTCTGAAGCAGAGAGGCTGGTTTTCTGGACCATCCCCTCCGTAGGTCAAAGATACTCCTGGTGTCTTAACAAAGCCCTAACTCAATTCCCATTTCTCCTCCCAACAGGGGGTGCTCTTTGGATGCCCTGAATGGCTGAAGATTCTGGGGAGCGTAAATCCCTATCTGGGTTGGGGGAAAGTTGAACGAATTGTCGTCTAGGATTTCTAAGATTTCAAGCCCACCTTTCATCATCTCAGACCTCATGGAGGTTCTCCGTGCAAAGCTAAAGTTGGGTTGAAAGGGACTGGCTGACCCAAGGAGATTCTCGGGCTGAAACCAGCTTTCCCGGATGTCAGCCCATCACCTGAACCACCACACCAAGCCCGCTTTTCGTCAAGGAGGTGGTGAAAAACAAAGGTTTAGGTTGCCACTAAAAAAAAAAGACACCCAGGAACTCTTTGACGCTACTTGCCAATCAAGCTTTTTTCTCTCTCTCTTTACGTTCTTCTTTATGAAACTCTCTCTCTCTCTCTCTCTTTTTAAATTTTCCTTAAACCTTGAAGCAGACAGCAACATGTCAAGCATTATTACAATTACGCTTTTTTCCTACCCAAAAAAATAATGACCAATTAAGGGACGGGGTGGGGGGAAGAAAGTCGGCAGATGTTTTTTTTTAACCTACAGAAGTCGCCAGTGCAAAACGTCGGGAGAGGAAAGACAGAGGTACTACAGGCTTATTGGGAAATAAAACTCAACCTGTATCTAGGCTGTTGTTGTTGTTAGTTGCGAAGTCGTGTCCGACCCATCGCGACCCCATGGACCATGTTCCTCCAGGCCTTCCTGTCCTCTGCCATCTTCTGGAGTCCATTTAGGCTCATGCCTACTGCTTCAGTGACTCCATCCAGCCACCTCCTTCTCTGTCGTCCCCTTCTTCTCTTGCCCTCAATCTTTCCCAGCATGAGGCTCTTCTCCAGTGAGTCCTTCCTTCTCATAGGTGGCCAAAGTATTTGAGTTTTAGCTTCAGGATCTGGCCTTCTAAAGAGCGGTCAGGGTTGATCTCCTCTAGGACTGACCGGTTTGATCGCCTTGCAGTCCAAGGGACTCGCAGGAGTCTTCTCCAGCACCAGAGTTCAAAGGCCTCAATTCTTTGGCGCTCGGCCTTTCACAGCCATACATTGCAACTGGGAAGACCATAGCCTTGATTATACACACTGTATCTAGGTAGCCCTTGACATACCACCACTTGTTCAGTGACTGAAGTTACAGCGGCATTGAAAAAAGTGACTTAACGACTGTTTTTTCACACGGCCAGGGTCGCGTGATCAAAACTGTCCAGACTGGTTCGTACTGACGACGGTTGCAGTGTTCCTGGGGTCACGCGATCCTCTTTTGCGACCTTCTGACAAGCAAAGCCAATGGGTGGCTTAACTTCACCACCGCGGCAAGAAACGTCCTCAAGTGGGGCAAAATTCGCTTTCACAAACTGTCTTGCTCAGCAACCGAGATCGTGGCCGTAACCCGAGGACTACCAGTGCTGTGTATACGAGGTATTAATGAAGAAGGGGGGGGCAATGTTTGGAAAGAAAATGTTTGGGGGACACTTTAGCCCCAGGGGTGAGAAAAACAAAGGAATGGAAGAAGGGGAGTTAGCGGATCCCCACTAAGAATAATTTCCAACCAGATATTTAAAAAAGGGGACGTTATAAAATCCCCCCCCCCCCACAATGCATACACAAATTAGGTTTTTATTAGGCCTAAATGCAAACTTCTTCAGCTGCAAAATATAACAGTCCAGCCCAATGTTTCTCTCTTGTTAAGGAATGGGAAAGCTCAGCTCTTGAAAAGGCCTGACCCTTCACTATTAGGGCACTTGTGTTAGGTTTGGAAAAATCTTGGCTAAAAGGTTTGCAATATTCTCTTTAAAAAAAACAACAACAACCACACACCCAAATACACTGTCTTTTTTCTTCCGAAACGGACTCATGAAAGGTTTTCCATCCCACCCATCAACGGTAATGCAATTTGGGTGCCTCCAACCTCTCTCTGCAGGGCTGCTGTGGAAATCCTCACTTTTTATCTTAAGGATTATGGATTATTGCTTGGCTGGGTGCCCGTAAATAAAATAAAATAATAATAAAATAAAATAATAATAATAATAAAATATAAAATAAAAATAAAGACAAGAAGGCCTGGAGGAACGTTGTCCAGGGGGTCGCGAGGGGTTGGACACGACTTCGCAACTAACAGCAACAACAGTAAAATAAGATAAAATAAAGTAAAAGTGAAATAAAATAATAATAATAATAATAATAATAAATCTATCCACACCGACAATCCTACACTTTACTTTTCCAACACTGGAGTCTTTCTCCTTCCTTCCTTTTTCTGATGGATAAACCTCTCTCTCTCTCTCTCACACACACACACACACCCTTTCTCGTCTGCCTGGCTCTGCCTACTCTTCTTAAACCATGCAAAGATTTATTAACATTTACAGTAAAAACAAATAATATAAATGCTGAACCAAGAAATACAGTGAGGTAAGGGGCTGTGTTGCTAGCACCATTTATCCGCGGAAATCCAATTAGCACTCAAGTGGCAAAGATACCTAGAAAAGGACTCTCAATCGAATCAAAATATGATTCAAAACATTAACCTGATGGCTAAAAATCCACATTTAAAACATTTAAAGTAATAAAGGCCCTTTTATTGAGTCTTTTCTATATTTCATTAGGGCTGCAATTGACCAAATGCACTTTTCTAAGGGCTGGGTTTGTTTTTCTGCGGTTTCCTCTCCTTTCCCTCCATTTATTTCTTTTTATAATTGGGTCTTCTAAATCTAATAGCCCTCACTCTCTCTTTTTTTCCTTTCTTCATCTGTGATAGCTTTAAAAAGTAAAGAGAAAATGCAATTTTTGTTATCATGCTCTTTATAGGAAAAACAACAACAACAATCAGGCCTCTCTCTACCAAGATGATGATGATGATGATGATGATAATGAGGATGATGATAAATAAATGAGGATGAATAATCCGAAGTACTAGTGAATAAGTAAATCATTTCTGGCTAATAAGGCCGGTATTAATAATGACGGAGAAGAAGAGCTGTCACCTAATTAATGAAATCATTGTGAATTAATTGTTGGAGTTTTAGCTAAAAGGTGGGGTACAAATATGCTAATCCAATAAATCTGCAGAGCCCTTGAAATTTACATAAACTCGCATGTGAATATACTTTTCACTCAGAGGGAGAGAATAAAATTGCTCTTCCAGGATAACATTCCTTCGCGTTCACCCGGAAGTTTTTAATGTATTAAAAATAATCCAGTTGGCTAATATGGGACACAGCTTAATAATTTTAGGGTTGATTTTTTAAGATAGCAGAGTCCTTGGCTTCGGGGGAGTCCTAGAGATCAGAGGTCTCCAACTCCATCTGCAGAGGTTAAGATCTACGATCTATAAGCGCCCAGATTTGTGGACAACTGGAGATCCAGTACAGCTTGGTGCTTGGCTTTCCTCGTAGATCCTAACCTCGGCAGGTGGAGAAGGAGACCTCTGATCTCTAAGGTTCCCAGAAGCCAAGGACTCTAGTTATCTCCGTAGCTTCTTCTCGGCTCCTAGCCTATGGTTTCCAGACCCATGAAAATCAAATCAAATCAAATCGGACATGAGCGCTTACTCGAGAGAAAGGGGATGGTTGGATCAATGGAGGGTGTTGCAAAGTGTCCAAGGGATGACCTGTGAATTCAACCTCTGACAGAAAGGATCTAGCCAGGAAGGACACGAAAAGCCGAGCTATGTAGACGAGAGAGGAGTCTTCACCCAATGCTGAACTTCCAAGATTCTTCACCTGATAAATATCTGCAATGCTCACAGAGTTTGGCGCACGGGCTGCTGTGCATACATACGTCCTTGACATGCAGTTTGTGCCCCCCAAATCAACAAGAACACAAGCAAGAGGACCAAAGCAGGGGTCTTTCTCAACGTACGGAGCGAGGGGGGGAAGAGGCGGGAAAGAGTCAGAAGAGAAACCCTTAGCAAGTGCAGAAGGCCTCCATGGTGGAGATCAATTCATTCAGCACGGCCTCTGTTCCACTTAGAGGAAAGTATGTGTGATATAATAAAGGGCTCATCAGCACGCAGAAATTGGCCCGTTTCGAATTCCTGCCAAGTGGGTTAATTTAAAGAAGAAGAAAAAAAAAGTCCTATTTTAATTAGCTGGACTTCCAACGAGTGATTCAATCGGAGCCCAATGGTGTCTGGAAGCTTTCTCAACCTGGAAGGTCTCCCAACTCTACAGCTCAAGACAAGAGGTCTTCAAACCTGGCCCCTTTGGTGACTTGTGGACTTCAACTCCCAGAATTCCTCAGCCAGGCGCTCGTGCCTGCCGGAGGAATTCTGGGAGTTGAAGTCCACAAGTCACAAAAAGGGGCCAAGTTTGAAGACCTCTGGCTTAAGAGGTCCAAAATGGAGGTCTCGGCCCTTACTTACGCCTTGTTAAGAGTCTGCTGTGCAGCAGACTCCGGGGGGGGGGGGGGAAATTGGAATTTTGCTCTGTCCTCAACAGCCTGATCAAGTCCAAGGGATCTAGTTTTAAGATCATCTGCCTTCTGGGTCAGACCCAAAGGCTGAAGGAGATGCGAAACCCAGCCAATCGTTTGCAGCCAGTTCACGCCTGCCAAAATTTCACCCGCTAAATATTTTGCCAGCAAACAGAACTAGCAATCCATAATTCAGCAATCAAGCGTGCGTGCGCTGCAGAGAGAAAAGGCCCATATTCGCTCTCCAGTTTTATTACACAGAAAACCAAAGAGCTGGGGAGGGGGGCGGAGATGATGGGGGAAAATAAAATAAAATAAAAACCTTTTTCTGGAAAAAGTAGGGCAGATTTTCCCCCCCCCCTCTTTTACTTTCAACATTTTTTTAGAAATCTTATTCCGCTTACATAGAGGTTGTTTCCCCCCCCCCCTTACTACTCTGTCTCTGGAATATTTCCATCTCTCTCTCTCCCTCCCCCCCCCCCCCCCCCGCAAGCCTCCTGAGTTTTCATACCTTCAATCCTTCCGCCGGAATAAAAGGGAATTTCTAACAAATGCTGGGGTGCTTTTCTTAGAACGCATTTTAAAACGCATCTTCTGAAACAAGGAACTTGGAAGAGTTTCTCGTAAGAGAAAAGCGTTTTTAAACGTTAAATGTTTGATTTTGCTGGGGAAGTAGGAGCCACAATTTTTTTTTTTAAAAAAAAAGGGGATTTGGGACCGAGCAACTGGGAAAGTGACCAAATCTGGATCCAAAATGGAGGTCTCGGCCCTTACTTACGCCTTGTTAATTAGGGCTACGTTCTCTGACAAGGAAGTCCAAGGGGGGGGTGTCTTTATTTGAGACAGGAGAAGAGAAAGTCCAAGGTCTCAATCAGGCCACATTCTGCCCAGCTTTCTTGGCATGGTACTTGAAGGAGCAACGTGGCTTGTGTTCAAAAGCCACGCCAGCTTGGTTTCCCCCAACCTCTGGCACGGTCAAAAGCCCCGCTGATGTTCTTTATCAGGGCTTAAAGCGCAACAACAAAAAAAGGGACGCGGTGTCGATCAGAAGGTCGGCAGTTTGGCGGGTCGAATCCCGAGTGCCGCGTAACAGAGCGAGCGCCTGTTACTCGTCCCAGCTCCTGCCAACCTAGCAGTTCGAAAGCACGTAAAAACACAAGTAGAAAAAACAGGGACCACTCCGGTGGGAAGGTCACAGCGTTCCGTGCGCCTTTGGCGTCTAGGCATGCCGGCCACATGACCACGGAGACGTCCTCGGACAAGCGCTGGCTCTTCGGCTTTGAAACGGAGATGAGCACCGGCCCCTAGAGTCGGAAACGACTAGCACGCGTGTGCGGGGGAACCTTTACCTTTACCTTTTTAAAGCGCAAAAGGACTTTTCTTTCTGCTCTTTTACCTGGTGGACCACGAAGGGACGTGGCAGGAAGGAGAGCATCTAAGAAACACGCAGGCCGTCCTCAAAAGAGCTTACTGATCCAGAGTGTGAAGTTGCAGACCGTTTGGGAACGGCGGAGAACTTCTTCCCTTTCGGTGGTTTGACGTACCGTTGTTAGCGCAACGGTCCCACCCTGGGCAACTTCTGAGAACTTGCGGCGGCAAGGACAGGTGGGCCAACCGACAAAAGGAAGGACGATGGAAATTGGGGGGGGGGGACGTTCTGGCATATCTCCGGACAAGCGGTCACTCTTGCCGCACTGCTTCCTCCGTGCGCGCCCCCCCCTAGTTTCCTCAAGGGGAAAGCAGCCATCGATCTCGAGTCGCGGGCAACGTCCAGGGTCGTTCCTTATCTCAGAACAGCCTCTGCCGCGAATTCCTGCCTGCGCTTTAATGTTTAAATTATTAAATGCATTAATGTATTTACATTATTCAAGTCTTATGTGCGTTGTTTTTTTTTTCCCTCGGATAATTTATGTATAAGAGTTTGAATGTCCGTGACTGTTAATGTCTACCTCCCTTCCTGTTCATTATTGATTCTGGAAAGGGGGGAAAAAGTCAGTGTTTTAATGCCTTATTTTTAATGTATTAAGAGTCTGAATAAGTGCATTCTCTTTTTTCTTTTGTAATTTCATAATTTAAGTAGTGCATTTATTAAACTGACAACAGTATGAATTGTGGCGAAGGCTGGCTCCAGTCCAGCCTGCCAAAGCAGTTCGACCCGACCATCACACTACTTTGCAAATCAAGCTGCAGTTTAGCTCCAGACCTCAACCACTTCAAGGGGGAACCGGAAGAAGTGAAATTTCTTTCAAGCTTCTGACAGCCACCTACTTATCTGCCTGACAATGGACTCTAATTTTCCCTTTTTTTTTGGGTGGGTGGGTGGGAGTACGATGGGACATGTGAGTCGATCCAAGCTCTAGCCAAATTTGTGGCTTGCTTTACAGATTTGGATGGGTTTGCCACAGCTGTGTAGACCCAACAGGCCAAAAGTCCATCGGTCTCCTGATCGATTCAAAGACGGTGGGGATCAATTTCGACAGAACAGGCCGATCTGGAGATTTGGCTTGAAGACTCAACGCCGCGAGGCGATTCCACGGAATCCCTTTCGCGAGCGAAGCCTCGCGTACCCTACGGTGAAACGAAAGCCAAGGGCAAAATTTCAGGTTAAGGAGAAGTGACCCGTAGTGAAAGAGAAACTTTTCACATACCAGAATGAGGCGTCTTCAGACGACTCTGGAAAAGGGTGTTGTTGTTGTTTTGAGAATAGAGAGAGCAGCTGCTTTCAATGGGTGTAAAATTAGGCTAAGGGGGGGATCAAGAATCTTGGCGATATAGCTGAGAAATAGAGCATTTTCTGAGCTGTGAAGGAGGTTCAAACTGTGACCTGTTTTGCCCTCAGTGTGACCGCGATGTTCCTTTCCAGACCCTGGAACGTATAGTGACTAGCTGTCATCTGAGAGCTGAGACAGGAGGAAAAAACGGATCTCCTCCAAGTAACGAAACACCGTGCTTAACTGGATAAGTGGCCGGGATGCTTATTTCCTTCTCATGAACCAATATGTTTCAAAATGTAACCTGTAGCTTATACGTAAAACTTCTTGAATGCCTCATCTTATAAAATGGACCACGTAATTTATCGTATGTGTACCGTAGCGTTATGTGCATCTTTTTTTTTTTTTACTACTGTTATCCACGTATTCTATGCCGTATGGAAAGAAAGAAAGAAAGAAAGAAAGAAAGAAAGAAAGAAAGAAAGAAAGAAAGAAAGAAAGAAAGAAAGAAAGAAAGAAAGAAAGAAAGAAAGAAAGAAGGAAGGAAGGAAGGAAGGAAGGAGGAAGGAAGGAAGGAAGGAAGGAAGGAAGGAAGGAAGGAAGGAAGGAAGGAAGGAAGGAGGAAGGAAGAAGGAAGGAAGGAAGGAAGGAGAAGGA